>OW386538.1:18047835-18235110 GCA_936435175.1 Glyphotaelius pellucidus | reverse complement strand
ATAGGGCCATGACGTCACTGTATCGAACGAGTCCGCAAAAGCAAATGAGATAACTAAAAAAGACAATATTGGAATTTACGCTCCCACACAGTACCGTACCGCCAGCACCCACAATTACACAGTACCATGCCGCCAGCACCATTTCGCCTCACGCCACAACCCCCAAGCAATTAGAGAGCTGCTATTGGCTAACGAGACGAGGGGCGTTTCACGCATCCTCCAAAACGATGTTTAATTGCTATTTTATTCTTCAAAATTAATTTATCAATTAAAAATGCAAACACAATTGATAATGAACACACGCAGCATAAAAATCAAACTCAAAAATACATCTCACACCTCTACAAGAGACTACAGACAGCAATGAACCCTGCCACGAGAATAGCTGCCTATTTACGTCACCCCCACCATACAACCATCGGAGCTGTGATTGGCCCATGATGAACAAAGGAAAATCTGAATCGGGAATATTTACGTCAATGAATTCATGTTCTCAAAAATTTGGAGCTAAATTCTGAGAAATTGGTGATAATTACGAGCTAAAAATAAATATCCTCGCAGAAAAATGGACACAAGCAAGTACAATCACTTGAAAACTGACGCCTACCATTGATTCTTGCACTTTAATAAAAATGTTTAATCCTTGAAATTCTACTTTGTACCACAAATGCAACATTGTATCTTTTTTTGTAAAAACAATAAAAATCATGTGAGATTTTGGTTTCGGGGATCGGGACTCTCTTGGTATTGGCTATAATAGACAAATTTTACAAATCTTCTCAAAAGTCGTAGCAAACAGGGAAAAAGGGTAAAAGAACCAACCTACACAAAGAATAGGAAGTGCTATACCCCCAAAATCCAACCCAGTTTTGCCCTATAAATACAGACCACACATCGGTCACAAATCAGTTAAAAATTACCAGCCAAGAAGAAACAATCTCGAAGAAACCAAAGTCTCCAAGTTCAAACTCTTTTCAAGTGTTTTATTTAAAAGTAATAACTTCAGTTCTACCTTCTTCCCAGTATCCCAGTAATCCCAAAGTCTCCAAGTTCAAACTCTTTTCAAGTGTTTTATTTAAAAGTAATAACTTCAGTTCTACCTTCTTCCCAGTATCCCAAAGTCTCCAAAGTCTCCAAAGTCTTCAAGCCTTTACAAGTGTTTAATCAGTTATAATAGATTCAGTTTTGCCAATTTTATTTAGAATCATTCAAAGTATTAAATTCGTGAAAGTCCATTGGCGTACGCCAAAATCCCTTGGCGCATAAAGATTCCATTGGCGTGCCATTTGTGTCCAGCTCCCTATTTTTATACAGTATATGTACAAACGTCCCGTACATTTGGTCCTTCGAGCCGGATCTACAAATAACACGCCTTCAGTCTTACCCAGTGGAAATGCCGTCTCTTCGCAGTGGCCGTAAGACCCCAACATCATCCGAGACGTCACTGTCTAAACCTGACGCCCCAGGGACGAGCCGAAACATGTCCGTGCCACCCCGTCGGACCCCGGGCCCACACACCATAGAGACGCCATCCAGTGGACCCCGTCAGATCCACGATCTACCTGTTGCGAGCCCAGCCAGGAACTCTGACCTCATCACTCTTGGCCAACTTGCTTCGGAACATGTCGCCAAGAGCCCCCACGAATCCAATACTAATAGCAGCGAGGCATCTTCAGAATCAACTGAAGACTCCCTGCGAATGCTGCGCCGGGAGATGCGCAGTCGAGACAGACAACACGCCAAACAAACAGCCGATCTCCTCGCAGCCCTGAACGCTGCGACACGCCAAGCATCCAATCAGCCGGCTCAGGAGCCTGCACCAACCAACCCGAAGGGTCAGGCTGCAACTCAAGTCCACGCACTAACCGGCCCGTCTACGAACGAGTTTGCAACGAGATATGCTACTCAAGTATACAAGCCAGCCGGAGAGTTTGCAACGAGATATGCAAACACTCAAGTGCACGCACCAACCGGCCCGTCTACGAACGAGTTTGCAACGAGATATGCCACTCAAGTACACAAGCCAGCCGGAGAGTTTGCAACGAGATATGCAACAGCTCAAGTGCACGTGCCAGCCGGTCAGCCTACTAATGAATTTGCTGTAACCAATCCAACGGGATATACCTCTACCCAAGGCCACCCACTTCTGTCGAGTCCTGTGAACAACATTCCCGCAGCCGAATATAGCCATCTTGGACCCGAGCGCCCACTCTATAATACAATGGGGTACCAGCAACAACCAGCATCCTCCAGCCAGGATTTCCCATTATTTACACCGCCGCATACGGCTGACGAAACGACACGGCACACTCGAGAATGGTTGCAGCATGGTAACGACCCACTGGCCCAGATTGCCTCTGTAATGGCAGAAGCGCTCCGCACTTCCCGAACCCAAGATAGTCCTCGTACATTAGAGGATGACTCGAGAATGGCAGCCCTCATCGCCAGGCAATCCGCAGCAAAAGATTTGCCCACCTTCGCTGGAGACCCACTCGAGTGGCCCACCTGGAAGGCACAGTACACTCAATCCACCGCCACCTGCCAGATGACTCCAAGCGAAAATCTCATCCGGCTGCAACGGGCCCTCAAAGGCAAGGCACGAGATACTGTGGGTCCCCTACTAATGGATCCTGCGCAAGTCCCAGAGATCATCAGCGTCCTCGAGCAGCGATACGGCAGCGCTAACTCCATAGCAAAATTTATGCTAGACAAGGTTAAAAAACTACCTTACCTCACGACCGAGGTGTCACTCGAGGAGCTTGCAGATTTCTCCGGGACGGTACAAAACCTAGTGGCATCCCTCCGGATTCTGAAAACCGAAGGCTATCTCACCAATCCTGCGCTACTGAACGACGTCACTGACAAAATGCCAAGTTCCCTGCGGCTGGCATGGCTAATCGAGATTCGCAAACAACATGCTCCGGCCACCATAACCCAGCTCGCTGCCTTTCTGAAAGAGGTGTCAAACGCAATTCCAAATAGCGGGATGGTGGACCGCATACGATCTCGACCACGCCGTGAACAAATACATGCCGGGTACCAAGAGGAAGAAGGGAGTGATCGCATGCAACTCCTACCGAGCTATGAGCAAATACATGCCGGACATCGGGAGGAAATCAGGGATGGCCCAAAAGAAAAGATCGCCCCGATAAAACGCAAAAAGAACGAATCACATACCTACCCTGGACCAAGCCAAAAAAGAAAATCAGCCAATGAAAGCTGCGCCCAATGCGGCGGCAATCATAGAACCCGCGAATGCAAAGAATTCGCAGCCAAAGATGTTGAACTCCGATGGGAAACTGTGCGCGTGGGAAAATTATGCCGCAAGTGCTTAGAAAAACACCACTCGCGAAGCTGCAAAATGAACCAATGGTGCAAAATAGGGGATTGCGGAGCCCAACACCATCCCCTGCTACACAATCCCGAGTTTGTACGAAAAAGCACTGTGGAAAATGTCAATTTATGACGCCAGAACTCCGGACAAAGAGTACTGTTGAAAATTGCACCAGTCATATTAAGTGCTCCAAACAAAAAAGAAGTGTCAGTGTTCGCTCTTCTGGACGAAGGATCCACAATAACACTTGTCGACACTGACACCGCAACACAAGTCGGAGCAGAGGGACCAGTTCACGGACTGCGAATCCATGGCGCCAAAGGAATGTGCACCTCCGACAATCTCTCGCAACGAGTAAAACTAAGATTAAGAGGTGCAGGCAACAGTAATACATTCCACATCTCTGCCAGCACAATAAGCAACCTCAACCTGCCAGAACAACAGATCCAAGGAAGGTCTGTCGTTCCGAAGCTGCTAATAGGCCAAGACAACGCTCACCTGATTGTGTCAAGAGAAGTGCGCGAATGCAATGTTACTACGCGAATAGTATCACGCACCGCACTAGGGTGGATCGCTCATGGGGGAATCAACCCCGGAGATGAAAACACGACCACCACTTTGGCATTACAACCAGAAACGGCCGCAGACATGCAGTTGAGGGAACTGGTAAAAACAAACTTCGCCATTGACTCCCTTGGAGTAACATCAGCTACCAGAGTCAATGCAAGCGAACAACAAGCAATCGCACTTATGAATGCAACTACCCGTCCTCTTCCTATAGGAAGATGGGAAACGGGTCTACTATGGCGCAATCCAGAAACCACGCTACCTGGCAATCGGCAGTGTGCACTAAAACGGCTTCTGGGCCTGGAGAAAAAGCTAGCAAAAGACACAAATCTAGCAGTGGCCTACAATGACAAAATAAGTCAACTTATCACCAAAGGATATGCCAAGAAGCTATCAGACCCTGAAGCATCCATCACCACACCTCGCAAATGGTACCTGCCCCACTTCGCAGTAACCAACCCAAACAAGCCAGGAAAAATCAGGGTGGTGTTCGATGCCGCAAGCCGATGCCGAGGAACCTCCCTCAACGACCAGCTGCTTACAGGGCCTGACCTGCTGTCCTCCCTCCTGGGGAATATAATACGCTTCCGGGAAGGAAATATCGCCATCGCTGCAGACATCAAAGAAATGTTCCTGCAAATAAAGATAAGGCAAGAAGACCAACCATCCCAGCTGTTCCTATGGAGGACATCACCCCATCACGATCCAGACACCTATCAAATGTCTTCAATGATGTTTGGAGCCACCTGTTCTCCAAGCAGTGCCCAATTCGTTCGAAATAAAGTGGCCGATACATACGAGCACGAGTACCCTGCCGCCGCAAAAGCCGTACGCACCAAGTTTTACATGGACGACTACCTAGATGCAACAGACACGCCAGATGAAGCTGCTGCGCTCGTCCAAAGTGTAAGCGCCCTCCTCGCGAAAGGAGGATTCCATTTGACAAATTGGGCGTCAAACAGCCCAGCGGCTATAGCCAGTGTGCCTACAGAAGACCGCGCCAGCTCCACAATACAGATCAACAGCGGAAGTCCCGAGACGGAACGAGTGCTTGGATTAATCTGGGACCCATCCACAGACCGCTTCCTGTACTCATTTCATGAGGCAATCTTCCCCGGCACGGCCGCACAACCTACAAAGCGGCAACTGTTGTCCATAGTAATGAAGATTTTCGACCCAGTCGGCTTCGTTGCCTGCCTTACCATCAGATCTAAGATGCTACTACAAGCAGTATGGCGCTCAAGCGTCGGATGGGACGAACCTATTACCCCTGAACACGCCCAGAGATGGACAGACTGGCTGAGTCTGCTGCACATGAACAGCATCTCAATCCCGAGACGTTGCCTCTACAACAAACAAAACAACGTAACTCTGCATCTCTTCTGCGATGCATCGGAACAAGCTTGTTGTGCCGTGGCCTACTTCACCGAAGAAATGGATGGAGCCGTACGAGTAACATTTCTTGCAAGTAAATGTAAAGTGGCGCCACTGAAGCCTCTCTCCATTCCACGCCTCGAGCTGCAAGCCGCCCTCATAGCAGCGAGACTGGCCCAGACGATCCAGAAAGAAAGCAAGGCTCTGATATCCCGCACCTGCTTCTGGACAGACTCCACAACTGTACTATGCTGGTTGCGAACCGACCCACGTGCCTACTCAACCTTTGTGGCAAACCGATTGGGCGAAATCGACGAATTAACCAACATACCCGACTGGAAATGGGTACCCACAAAACTCAATCCCGCTGACATCGGAACACGAGACTTAGAGGTGCCCGACCTAACACCAGAAGGAAGATGGTTTACCGGCCCAGCCTTTCTAACTTCCCCGGAGAGTACATGGCCAAGAGAACGAGCACCCGCCCACAAACCTGATGACCTGACACTGGAAGTCAAACCTCACTACGTTGGCCTTGTGTCCACCAGGGGCGAAGCACTCCCATCAGTAGAGCGGTTCTCCTCATGGCACAGGCTCATCCGCTCCACAGCCTGGATCCTCCGCTTTATCAGACGATGCAGAAAGGGGCCCAACAAACCAGTAGAAGGCCCACTACTAGCTGAGGAGATAAAAGCAGCGGAACACAGATGGATCAAAAGGTCCCAGGAAGACGCCTTCACAACTGACCTACACACCATCCGACAAGGTCAAAAACTGCCTGCTGGCAGCCGCCTCAACTCCCTGAACCCCTTCTTTGGACCAGACGACCTACTACGAATGGGGACCCGACTACAAGCCTTGGAAAAAACAAAGAGTGTGGCCCGCACTCCCATAATTTTGGACGGCGACGAACCCTACACTCGGCTCCTGATCAGTCACTACCACAAAAAGGCGGATCACCCCAGTACTGAGAAAACGATAGCAGAGATACGCAATCATTTCTTCATAATACGACTACGTACAACAAGCAGGAAAATAACACACGCCTGCCCTACTTGCTTCATACGACGCAGCAAACCAACTCCACCTCTGATGGGCGCACTACCACCACCCCGCCTAATGCATCACGTCCGCCCATTCACACACTGCGGGCTCGACTATTTTGGCCCTATGGCTATCACGGTCGGTAGGCATCGAGAAAAGCGCTACGGAGCCATCTTCACCTGCCTCTCGACACGCGCCATTCACCTGGAATTAGCCGCGTCACTGACTGCCGACTCGGCCATCATGGCCCTACAAAGAATGACCGCCCGCAGGGGACAACCCGCAGCCATGTATTCCGATAACGGAACAAACTTTCACGGAGCTGACACCGAGATGAGGGACGCTCTGCTGTCAATAAGTCAAGACACCAGAATGATTGACGCAATAGCTACCCAGGGCATCGAGTGGCACTTCATACCACCAATGAGTCCCCACATGGGGGGAGCTTGGGAAAGATTAGTACGATCAGTTAAAAAAGCCCTAAGCGCCACCCTAAAGGAAAGAGCACCAAAAGAAGAAACGCTACGCACCGCCCTTGCAGAAGCCGAGTTTACGGTTAATAATCGACCACTCACTCACATTTCGGTGGACCCACGTGATGAAGAACCTCTAACACCCAACCACTTTTTACTAGGGTCGGCCGGGAAACGCCCCCAACTATCCTTCTACGACAAGAAAGAAGAGGAAGTATGCCTACGCCGCCAGTGGCGCATCGGGCAACAACTTGCAGACACCTTCTGGAGACGATGGCTGCGCGAATACCTACCTACCCTAGCAACCCGGCAAAAATGGCACCACCCAACGACACCAATTAAAAAAGATGATCTGGTAATCATTATGGATCCAGCACTGCCCCGGAACAGTTGGCCACGCGGCCGAATCTTAGAAGCCACACCTGCAGCTGATGGACAAGTCAGAACTGCCCGAATTCAAACCAGCACAGGAATATACATAAGACCGGCAGTCAAAATCGCCGTCATCCTGCCTGCTCCACCAACACCTGATGAAACTACAACCCTGGCAAAGGCCCCCGATTCAGAACTCAAACATCGGAAAAGGACTCGCCCGACGAAGTAGCTAAGTACAGACAAGACTGCACGGGGGGAGTGTATCGAACGAGTCCGCAAAAGCAAATGAGATAACTAAAAAAGACAATATTGGAATTTACGCTCCCACACAGTACCGTACCGCCAGCACCCACAATTACACAGTACCATGCCGCCAGCACCATTTCGCCTCACGCCACAACCCCCAAGCAATTAGAGAGCTGCTATTGGCTAACGAGACGAGGGGCGTTTCACGCATCCTCCAAAACGATGTTTAATTGCTATTTTATTCTTCAAAATTAATTTATCAATTAAAAATGCAAACACAATTGATAATGAACACACGCAGCATAAAAATCAAACTCAAAAATACATCTCACACCTCTACAAGAGACTACAGACAGCAATGAACCCTGCCACGAGAATAGCTGCCTATTTACGTCACCCCCACCATACAACCATCGGAGCTGTGATTGGCCCATGATGAACAAAGGAAAATCTGAATCGGGAATATTTACGTCAATGAATTCATGTTCTCAAAAATTTGGAGCTAAATTCTGAGAAATTGGTGATAATTACGAGCTAAAAATAAATATCCTCGCAGAAAAATGGACACAAGCAAGTACAATCACTTGAAAACTGACGCCTACCATTGATTCTTGCACTTTAATAAAAATGTTTAATCCTTGAAATTCTACTTTGTACCACAAATGCAACATTGTATCTTTTTTTGTAAAAACAATAAAAATCATGTGAGATTTTGGTTTCGGGGATCGGGACTCTCTTGGTATTGGCTATAATAGACAAATTTTACAAATCTTCTCAAAAGTCGTAGCAAACAGGGAAAAAGGGTAAAAGAACCAACCTACACAAAGAATAGGAAGTGCTATACCCCCAAAATCCAACCCAGTTTTGCCCTATAAATACAGACCACACATCGGTCACAAATCAGTTAAAAATTACCAGCCAAGAAGAAACAATCTCGAAGAAACCAAAGTCTCCAAGTTCAAACTCTTTTCAAGTGTTTTATTTAAAAGTAATAACTTCAGTTCTACCTTCTTCCCAGTATCCCAGTAATCCCAAAGTCTCCAAGTTCAAACTCTTTTCAAGTGTTTTATTTAAAAGTAATAACTTCAGTTCTACCTTCTTCCCAGTATCCCAAAGTCTCCAAAGTCTCCAAAGTCTTCAAGCCTTTACAAGTGTTTAATCAGTTATAATAGATTCAGTTTTGCCAATTTTATTTAGAATCATTCAAAGTATTAAATTCGTGAAAGTCCATTGGCGTACGCCAAAATCCCTTGGCGCATAAAGATTCCATTGGCGTGCCATTTGTGTCCAGCTCCCTATTTTTATACAGTATATGTACAAACGTCCCGTACATAATGTCTTTAACATACGGAACTCCATCTAAAATTTATTCTGACGCATTTCATGTTCAAATATAATTGAAAAACCCTCTTACATCACAATAACCAACCGACACTACAATGTACCTACACTACATATCACGTCAGCTCAAAGACATTTCATGTACAAGAGTGGAAGATATTCTCAGTATCGCCCTGGTGTAAGACCACCATTCAGAATTGAAACGTTGCTTGAAATAGCTTAAGCCGTGTTTGGTTACCAGATCTGAATAGCCAGGTACTTTTCCACCTTCCTCTTACCCATCTCTTTCCCCACCCCACTACCTTCAGCCTCACAACGTATCCCAATTGGGGATGCCATAGTCTCACTGTCTCCAGACGGTAGCAGTTGGGACTTGTGCGATGTTCATATAAAAAAAAACCTGGCTCCTAAAATATTTTACCTTCTCCCTGAGAACTTAACCGAAACCCAACCCCTTTAAAAAAACAATTATCACAACGGATCCTTACACTTAGAAAATATGATATTTGAATTGTATAATTTTAATAACCATTAATATCAACCTATTATTATAATTATAGTAAATTACTATTACTACATTTATTCAACCATGATAACTTTTTTTTTAATTTAATTTAATTTGTATAATTTAATAACTATAATTTAATTTATCAACAATATTATAATTAATTGCAACCTGTAAACTTCACCCGCCGTAACACAGGGATATCCCTAGCATTGCGGATGAAATTACACAAAACTCTATACCATGTACAAATTTCTTACAATAAATAAAAAATAAAAATGACCGCTGGACAAAGTTCAAGATGCATTCGTTAATCAAATTATATTTATTCCATTGAATAAGCGTTAAGTCCCTGCGTCCTTCGCACGTTTGTGTTAAATATTTGGGTTATTTTGCCGTGTTGCGCTTCCTCCTTCTTTGCAAACGTTCCGCACAAAGTTACAATATTCATTATTAGAGCAGATTAGACGTAGGTTAAATACGATAATAATTTTGGCCGTTAATTCCAAAAATCATATCCGAGTAAGCTTCCTTGTTTTAAAATCAGCTGGCGAAAATAATATTTGCGGAAGAACAATAATAATTTTAATTAATTATTAAAAATAGGTAAAGATTAAAAACACCATATTACAACATCATTTTTTACTAATTTATAACAAGGACACTCTGTGTGTTTAAAATATTGCCTAAAACTTAATCACGTAACTGTAGCCTACTTTGTTCACCAAGACAAATACTGTTTTCCCTCAAACTTGAAGTGATCACATTACAAAACCTTTAGAGATCCTTCGCAGGCCAGCCTTAAGATGGCGGCGATGATACTATCTCAAGTGCCTCTATTCCACATTTTCCTTTCTACCTCGCCGGACAAACACAGTGGTGGTCAGTGTTACAAGTTCTGACCGTTTTCCCGGCGTCTTCCATCATCTGCCGTGATCTGTTTGTTCCAAACGAGTGTTTACCGTTCAAACAGAACACTGCACTCACAGATTTATATTTTACTAGATACCACAGTTTATTCCGAATAATAATGGTTGCGTTTATTATCATGTTATATTTGGTGCATTTAGAGTTTGCACTTTATTTGGGTCGGTCTCTTTCTAGGATCAGATCAGAGATTAGCATTTAAAATCATAGCTTTGGGATTTTTTTTTACGTGAGCTCCACACAGGAGGCCCTGAGGAAAATAATCTCCCTCAGGGCCTGTGTCATCTTTGGGGATGCTGTGTGGAGGGTTTTTTTAAGGATAGGAAGTGGAGGAGAATTCTGGGAAGGAAAAGGGTTTTAGGGGTGGGTAGGAATCTGGGGTTCAGTGTGTCCTGGTCATCCGCATCCTAGACCTAGACAAACCTTACCCCGTGAACTCGGGCACCCCTGCTAAATCACCAAACGTGGCAAACCACTTGGGGTGACCTATGGCAGAGGTGTTGGTTATCCAATAAAGGTTCCCGGGGCGGCGGTACCCATTCCCGCCACCCAAATTTATTTCCAATATTAAGGATCAAATAGTTACTTACTCAGTAGGTCCCTAGAGACGAGTTTCTTTTCAGCTTTTCTCACTAATTAAACATTTGGAGATGAAGAACTAAAAATATTAGTTTTCAAGGGGGTTTCAAAAATTATTAGCTTATTATGAAAATAACGGTAGAAGTCAAGAAATTACACGCACAATAACCATGCAAGTTTTTTGACGAGAAAGCACTCTTCAAAATTTATTATTGTGACATGAACACAGATTTCAGTTTTAAATATAGGTTTGAGGGTCGACCATTTAGAGATTGGCAGAAAAACGCGCCCGGCCCTAAAACAACTGACCAAACTGGATACTAAAAAATACATATATAGACATTTCGATATTTACAGGGGAGTTTCGGAGCCCATAATACGATGGTATAATTTTCAAAAGATCATAGTGATTCGAGTTAATTTTTAAGCCGAGAAGGCCATTCTAATATGATATTTTTCAATGGTTGCCGTATATAGTTACAAGAAAAAGACAGTTCACACTTTCAGATGTGGAGGGTAGATTTTCTCGTAATATTAAACCTATAACGATTGATCAAAATCAAAGACTTAAAGGTTGTAATAAACCCTAAATAGGGGTAAGTATTAAATCACCATCCATACTAGCTTTGATTTTTTTTTTATACATTATACATTAGCAGTGTTTTTTTATAAACTACACCTACGTATTTTACGTTATTACAATGTATAAAATTTTCGTCATGTTTTGACTTAACTTTTATGTTTTATTGAAAAAGCGAAATTGTTTCAATCAAATTTTGCTTTAATATGTACCAATGTACCTACATTAGAGTGGTCCAGGCCCCTATAGTAAAAAAAAATATTCAAATATAGGTGTCGCCACCCCCTTGATTTGTTACACCTACCATTCCTATTATGTGTAAAAGCTTTCAAATTTCAGCCCCACATCTTATATACAAGGGGGTGCTCATTTAATTTGAAGTTTCTGACAAAAAGTTCAGAATTTTAATTAAAACACGTAATTTAAGGTTTATTAATATTACAAGTATTTTAATCAAATAAGTACACAAAGTGTTTAAATGTGAACGAAATTTGATAACAAAGCAATAATCAACATAATATTGGTCACATTCTTTCAAAATCATGTTTTTTAACTCCTTTTTGGATGTTTCAGTAGAAACGATTTTTCTGTTTTGTTCAACGATGTGAAGTAAAAATTGCTTTTCTTCCTCATTCTTAGTGAGTATCGTGTTGTAATCTTAAAATAATTCAACACCATAAATAACAATAATAAATGACAAATGACAAATAGACACCCCTAGCTGCTATACTTCGAGTACAATACAATAACGCATATAGGGCGCTATTCGGCCTACCTTGGCGATGCAGTGCCTCGCAGATGTTCGCAGAAGGAAGGGTACATGGGTTCGCCGCTTTGATGCGCCACAGAATAGCCGGGGTGAGACAGCGCTACCAAAGATCGGAGAACACTCTCGTCCTGGCCGTGGCCCAGTGGCAGGGCGCGCCTCTTCACCAAACGTGGAGAATTCATCTGAAGCCCCCGTAGATCGAGCATAGATGAATATTGGAGAAAAACACTGGCTCCTACAATCTGAGATCCGATGGAACAACAAGTACCTGATTTAAAGACTTAACTATATTTTTTATGAATAGTGTATCTAATGATGCTTCTCTTTTTTAATTTTTTTATTTTGTTAATTTTTATCTTTTTATTTATTCATATGTAATTAATATTCATATATAATAACATATGTAATTATACCCTATATGGGATGTGTGGGATTGCACTCCCCTCCCCACATCCTGGAATAAAGACCTTATTATTATTATTATTATTATACTGATTTTGGAAAAAATGGCTTCGTACAATTTTAAGTTCTTCCAAAGTAATAAGCCATTTACTGGTGCATCTGCTGCCAAAGGCTCTTCGATCCATTTGGTATAGACGAGCACACCAAAATTAACAAATCGAACAATTTTTTTTTCTCTCTTGGTTAGTTTGAATGCTTGTAAATTATTTCGAAAGAGAAAAATCTTCAAAGCGTACAGCAATTTTGCCATCTAACGAGCATGACGAATCGGACCTGGAGCGCTCCAAAATATCTTCGCAGGTGGTTTGTTCAAAACAATCATGGTGAGCTTTATTAGTTCTTCGTAACATCACGAACTTGATTTTCTCCAGATAGAGCCATTTTTCTCGCATCTTCAGATCTTTGTTTCCGTTTTTACGTTCTACTCTTTGATCGATGAAAAACGCTCTGCCCTCCGCGATTTTTATCAAATTCAAAGCGCTTGCATGGGCAATATCAAAAAGTTTGTCTACTTCTTCTGTAAACAAATACTCTCTTTTCTTTGTGTTTCAGAATTTCTTTCTTTATTTTTCATCAATAGCAGCCGATTCTCATGAAACTTAATCAATTTTTCAATGCAGTGATTTTGTTGTCTGGTCGGAATACTAGATTCACTCAATACTTCCATGAGTTCTTGAATAAGTACATGCACGGAATCTTTCACATTTTTGCGGTCATTTAATATGTGGTGATAATGGAGTAAAACTTGCCGAAGAGTAGGAAGTTGGTTAAGCCTCACAATGGCTTAATATCTCGAACCCCAATTTATTTTCAATATCTCGAACCCCAGAAAAATTTCGTCTTAGATGAACAAATTTTATTGCACTGATTCACTCCACAGTCTACTAAATAAGTATCAAAACTGTTAAAATTTCTCTATAAAACTCTTCAGTAGTTTATTTTAATATTTATTAAATTGTTTAACACACGAAATCGTCCTATAACAAAAAGTAAAAATTAAGCATTTTACACAAAAAATTCAAAAACAACACTCAATTGAGCACCCCTTTCTACTTGATTTATCTCACTGAAATTTTACTATGTTATTACTATGAATACATGTAACAAATTCACGGGGTGGCTAAATGAAAAATAATAAAAAAATTTTTTTGGACCACCTTAACCTACATACATTTAAGTTAACTCTAAAAATGATCTAGCGCGTGATGATAAAATTATGTCCTTTTTTGTTATTATTTTTTGATCATGAGTATTTATAAATTTTCAATAGTGTCAAAGCAAAATAAGCTAGTAAAAAAATCTGAAACATATTATTTTGTAAGACCGTAAATAAATAGAGAAGATGAAAATATTTGCCGCATAACATGAGAGCGGATTTTTAAATGATTTTATTTGAATTAAAATTGAAATTCTAGAAAGTAACTTTCCAATACAATTTATTTTACTGTACTACTTAGTATGATTTGAAATATGTGTTGAATAATACAACATTTTGTTTAAGGATTTAAAAAATTCGCCAACGACCAACGGTTTAACCTTATTTTAATAAAAATAAATGTTTTTTTTTTTTAAATTATAAAGATAACTTTACTAGAGAAAAAAACAGTCTTTCAAAATCATTTAACACTTTTTTGTAGAAAGAGTTGATGTGTCGGGTTCTGGAATTTTATTTAAAAAATACATTTTTCTGGTTGTGTTTGGTAATAATACTTACCCTCTTAATAGATTCAAATTGAAAGTATTACTGCATGTGCTAAATGGATCTTATATTTAAAAAAACATGTAAATTTTGACTACAAACATGCCTAATTTAAAAGGCCAGCTTCTTTATCAGCGGAGATATCGCTCTGTATGTGTAACCGGAGTAGAAGGCTAGAGTTGAGGTCCAGCAGGATCGCGGAGAGATGTTGGGGGATATGAGCGACACGGAGAGGCATACCGCTGCGGACGCAATCTCTGAAGGTCGGTAGTGAGCCATATTGTAGTCTACCAAGGATAGGTCCACCAGGTACTTGGCCAGGAAGTGTTCCCGCGTTGTTCCATTGGCAGCTTTAATCAACCTAGAAAATACCAAAACGGAGAATAAAACACCAAAAGCAATGATCAGACAATTTTGTACATCGCCTCAAGGGCACTAACACTTATGTAATTGTAGGTTATACACAGATTGTGTGACAATTTATGTAACATTATTTATTTATTTATACTGGGTTTTACAGATGTTCGCACTTACGTGAGAACAATTCAGTTATAAAAACTCAGTTATTACACAATTACAAAAATCTGCAATTACATACAATTAAATACAGATACGTACAATTAGAAAAACAATAGCATCACAAGTAAAAATACAGAATTATATACAAGCTCACTCAAGTAACACATTACAATGAGTGGCAAGAGACGTAAGGAATGCGGGAGGCATGCATAGAGAGACAATAGACACAATATAATTAGTTATGAAGTAGGATCGTCCGTGTGTAATTTTTGCGGTTTGGTTCCTGAAACTCATCATGTTACCAGTATAGGATAATTAAAAATCCAATTAAAAAAATCTTCCAGTAGAACTCACTTTTTAAAATTTATAAAAAAAATGGATATTTTATCAATAAACAATTTTTTTACCTTGTAAAACTAAACAACTACTGTAAATATTTGTTGGTATAAATTACTCATCCCAACCATTGACATCTAAAAATATCTACTCGTACATTAAACTTAGTTTTTGGATTTTTTTAATGTCATAACCACGCTGAAAAAATAATTAACTAGGCGAATTTCATCATAAAAACGTCGGTTTGAAATAATTTAATAGAATTCCTATTGCTATTAAATTATCAAGGCACAAGTTTTGTAAATTCAGATAATTCATAAATAACTTAATTTATTCAAGCGGTTGTTAAAAACAGGTTTTTTAGAGATACAAAGTAAGAAATTACTTTTCTCGCAAACGGAAGTAAGAAATTTGCGTTTTTAAGTTTTTTTTTTAATATAAGACAGTTTATTTAATATTTTTATATTTTTATATTTAGCATATTGATATACAAATTCTTATGCCGTATGAAAATTTTGCGTGATAGTCTTTACGGTGTATGGATTTCTGTCCATAGAGACACTTTTGTGCACTATTCATGCACTTTTAATGTGGTCTAAAACCAAGAATCGATTTTCCAATATTCGCTTCGAGGATTTTTCAAAAATATTTTATTTTTTAAATAGGTTCTTAAATTTTCAACTATTGTCCAGATATCCAGACAAAACAAAAGCTTAACCTTGAAAAGTGATCAAGTCACGTTAACACAAAGACATGAAAACCTCAAACAAACAATTTTTAATGAATGGGTTGAATAAAAATGTCTGGAAGCTGATTTGGCTAGCATGATTGTAAAAACGAAACGGTAAAAAACAACGCTGTGTTTGGTCATTTTTCGTCTGTATATCGCAACAGTATGAATATGTAAAAAATCTAATTAAAATATAAATTTCAGAAGTCGAAAGAAAATTCCCGTAAAAAGAGCGTAATTTCAGGACGCTAAGCCCTTTGATATTTTACGCTTTGTTTTTCTTTTTGTTCCCCACCAATCCATCATGGCGGTACAGGAAAAGGGTTTTCGGTGAAATATTCAGGTACCCCAAACAAAATCTTTTGTTAGGCCCGTGTTTAAAGAGTGACGTATTATTATTGTTACAACGTTCAACCGTGGCTCTGAGAATAACAAGTGTGGGTCGCGTTGGAAAATATTGCGTTATAATATTGCATTATTGTTACTAATAATATTGCATTAAAATGACCTCATAAAGTATGAGTGGAAGTTACTCTCCGTACCGCCCTGTTGAAATACAACCATTCAATTTTTTTGAAATTGCTTAAGCCATATCTGAAGGGCCAGATGCTTACTCACCTTCCTATCCCTCACCTACTTCTCCTACCCAATACTCAAATTACGGAAAAAAAATATTTAAATAAATATTCACATCCTAAACCTAAGTATAAAATAACTAGCTTACCATCACGCTATTTGTTCGCAAAGAGGAATGTAGTTCGCTACTGAAAAATATTGAAAATGTATTCCGTAATATATCGTGATTTATTTTTGGGGTATTATGCCGTGTTGCGCTACCTCCTTCTTTAGCCAACGTTTCGAACAGCGTTAGAGAGTCCATCATCAGAGAAGAAAAGTAATTAGTATTTTACTCAATACTGAACACATCTAGGTATATTGGCGCACTATGTTCGCTTCTTCACATTCATACATTTTAAAGGAAGTGTAGAAAGACGCGCCAGAGACTCAATTGTCTCTAGTCAATGAGATTATGAAATGTCCAATTTGGGCGTGTTCCGAGGCTGGAGGTGATGGGGAGAGAAGAGATATGGGAGAGAGGATTTAAAGTCCGGCATTTCAGATCCGGTCGAGAAACAAGGCTTCCGCTATTTTAAGGCCTGTTAGCTAGCGGCCGAGAAATCAAATTTCTTCAAAAGATTGTCTTGCGATCATTATCTCGCAACTGTACAGGACGGTTTCGACATAAAGATTGTTTATTCTCCGCACCAGCATTTTTAAATAATAACTCAATATCGATTTTATTCCAATCAAATTTTGCTTTAAAACATATCTATATTCAAGCAATAAACATGCCCAAATGCGTGATGATAAAATTAAGCGTGTAAAAGAAATCTGAAATATATTATTTGAATTAAATTAAAAATTTGAGCGAAACTCAATCGCTGCAACAATGAGTTTCGCTCATAATGTCTTCATTTAATTAAAATATTACAGTTTGAGGTTTTACTCATAAAAAGTTAAAATAAAAAAATAATAATGAAATATATTACTTTGTAAAAAATAGACACACAAGTACCTTCGTAACAAAAAACATGCGCTGATTTTTAAACCCAAATAAAAATTCTGAAAAGTAGCTTTCCTAGATAATTCATTGATTTATTTAACTTTATGATTATACGATTCAAAACGTGTGTTGCATAATATTACACCTTTATTGAAAATTTATCAAAACTGCAAACCACTTACGGGATATCCTTATAATAATAAAAATATTTTTTTTTTTCATAATTTAAAACATAACTTAACTGGATGAGATAACCATCTTTCGAAATCGATTTATATTTTTTTTATGGGAAAGAGTCGATAAGTCTAGAATTTGATTTTAGAATGCTATATTTCCGATTGAATCTGATTATTCTGACTTAAACAAGGTTTCTTATCTGAATGTTTGTCTTCCACCAGGGCAATGCTGACCAGTGTTTCTACTCCTGACACGACCCGACTCGAGGGATTAATAATTCATATCTGAATTTATCCGCTGTACACATACATGTCCAAACGCGGTTTCTTATCTTCCCATTACGCTTTTGTCGACCTTGACTTTTTTTAAATTTACATTTAATATAATGTTTTTAAATATGTGCCAGATATATACCATAAACACAAAAAATACCAACTACTTCCGTATCCCTACGTTGGAGGACGCAGTAATAATAAATACTTCGAAGAAACATATTTTTTCATTCTTATAACCGAAGAAGTTATTTTTCGTGTATCTGTGCTATTTTTACGTTTTCTCCCAAATTTGTTAAAATCTTTCTGATTCTAGTTACACAATAAAAATAATCATTTTCAAATTAAAGCTCGGGAAGAATTTATTTAATTTTTTTATTTGTTAACTCTGCGCATGTCCTTGCTATTCTTTATCCTGTCGGTTTTTTGCACCCGAATCAATGGATGTGACCCTTAACTCCACCGTAAAGGAAGTAGAAATGACACGATGTTGGTATTTATAGTATAATTTACACAACCAATCCAGCCTTAACTGCGCCATACGAACTTACTATCCCATCACAGCAAGTATGAGCTGAACTTTAAAGAAAGACAAATGTTCCGGAGTTCCGAATAACCTGACATTATTTGAAAATCTTCCACTACCACCACAGTAAGCGAAAAAAGTTGCTTGTGTCAAGACTTAGATAGCTGAGTAATTGAACAATCGCGGACCCAAACGCGATGCCGACTCAACCTCTGACCGCGACATACTGCATTATATTTTTTTCAGTTTTATTCCAGCAGGATTGGATGGATGATGCAATACCCAATCAATATGAATTTTAGAACCACATGAAGCGAATTAATTAATTTTCGACCAATAAAAATGTTACCAAATTAACTAATTATACTAAAATGGAAATATGGGATAAAATAAATCTTTTCGAATAAACGTTTCATGGAAAATAACTTAATGTTTCTGTATTATTAGTAATTACGTGATCAGTAAAAAAAATGTATGAAAAACTTGTTTTTAGAATCACGATGATATATTTTCCGGCGTAGCTAGGATTTTTTTTCAAAATCTCTCAATTCTGGTTGTAAATGAATTGGGAGTATAAAAACATATTTAAAATAAATTTTATTTTAAAATGTTTTCCATTGCACAGTCTTTCGGTTTACAGACGAGACCAAAATAAGTTTATTTTTACCAAATCAACGGCTCTATATTTTGAGAAGTCAATATATAGGTGACTTTATCTAAATATACGATTCAAACGGAACTCAATGATATTTATCAACCAATCACAAATCAAATAACTACTGCATGATACAAGAGTAAAGAGGTAGGTACCTACACGCTCTCTAGCCAGTCTCTTCTCTCTCTTGCAATAGAATCTGATGGTAGACCTATATTATTCTGTCGTGTATCTTGTTCGAGGACAAAGTAATAGATTTTTTATGCTTTCGCACAATATTTTGTTTTGAGAATCCCTTATATGGGTCCCCTTATCCAAACACACGTTTATCAACACGCACAAAGGATGCGCAAACAGGACCCAGTGATGTCTATCAAAAGTTATTAAGGCTCGTCAGTCGTCACCCTGATCGGCATAAATGTTTACGTTTAAGTACAGATTAGTTTTCCTCTATCGATTTACTGTCAATTCATTTGAATTGGTTAATTTGAAAAAGTAATCGTTTATAATTTCCCCGCGTGTGATGCTTAAAAACACCGCGTGATAATGAAGTAAATAACCGTTGGAATTATTAATTTACGAACATTATCAATACGGGGTGGTAAACATAATTAATTATTCAGAACTACTCATATTAGAAACCAGGCACCTACTTTACGACGTTAGGATTTATGTATATTCATATGTGTATATGTACATGCAATATTTTTTCGAACGCTTAAGGACCTACATATAATTACTTCGACGTTCATTTTTATTTTTTTCATTTCATTCATTCAGCTCATAGAAATCGTTATATTTCCCTCATTTTCGTGGTGAGAAATTTGATCTAAACGGTGTTAGAAAGAAAAACATCACGCTTTGTATTCGAATCTAGAAGTCAACCGCAGAAAAAGTTAAATGTTGACGTCTGTGAAACCAAAGATCCTGACCACAATTTGAGAAAAATTTGGAATTTGAGAAAATAATACCACTAGCTGGTTCCGGCATGTATTGCAATGCCATATTCAAGGAAATAAATGGTTTTTCCTTTCTCCTGTTTGTCCTTTCCCATGCATCCCCGTTCCCTCCCGCGTACCCCTTCCGCCTCTCCCGCGTTCTATCTTCCCTCTCTGGCCCCCCCGACCCGCTAATCCCCTTCCCGGGTTCATGGGATGAAGTTTGTCTAGGTCTTGGAGGCGGATGACCAGGATACACTGAACCCCAGATTCCTACCCACCCCTTAAACCCTTTTCCTTCCCAGAACTCTTCTTTACCCCTTTTCCTTCAAAAACCCTCCACACAGCATCCCCAAGGATAACATAGGCCCTGAGGGAAATTATTTTCCTCAGGGCCTCCTGTGTGGAGCTCATGTAAAAAAACAAAATATATATAAATATATATGTATATTCAATATTCAGTCCTAGTACATTCAATTTTAAAACAGCTCTCGTCCCGCCTACTACAATTTTTTTTTTAATTCAAATTATCATTTTTCATATATTACAAATATTCATATTTATATATTGTAAGAACAATCAATCAAATTTGGTATCCTACATAGTTACTTATTTAAAATATCTATAACTAGCTTTTCCCCGCGGCTTCGCTCGCATGGTATTACGGGAAATTACTGTAGCGCTTGCACTTATCAATTATCTCCCGCCCCACCCCATCCCCATCCCCTCCCGCATTCCATATTCCCTTACATTCAGTTTTCAAAGATCTCGCCTACCACCTAAATTTCATAATGCCATAGCTCAAAGAAAAAAAGAATTACTTATCCAATTTTATTCATTCGTTCGGAATTTATGCGCTTACAAACATTTCGGATGTTTATTTTTATTTAAATATTTGGAAGTTTGTTAATATAATAAAAAAAATACTCTATTTATCATCAAGTCTTTATAATCGTTATGAATTATATTTTTAATATAGGAACTCTCATCTGACATTTATTGCTTGTCCAAAAAAAAACGAATTCTAATATTTGAATTTTCTGCAGTAGTAGCTGACGGGTAGACTGAATACCTACCAGCATAGAGCCCAAAAATATATCAACATTTTTTCCATGGAAAAGATTTTTTTCTGACGTTAGCAAAAACTCGCTTTTGTTAGCGACAGAAAACGTATAACAAATATAATTTATTAATATTTATAATTTCATAACGCCAGAGCTTACCATCAAATACAACCTGTAGTCTGCGCATATAATTTAGCTTTATATTGGTGAAAGAATTATTAAAGTCTTTATATTGTGTTATGCGTGAAAAGGTCATAAACGAACTCGAGCAGTTTCGCATTTATAATATTAGTATGGATTATTGATTCCATTCAAATTTTTATGTCAGTACTTCCAATTGATTCATTAATTTAAAGAGTTTTAATTTTTTTTTTTGATTTAACAATCATTGTTTTCCAAAATTTCATTCTTAAATTTTTGACAGTTTCGCTAAAATTTTTGTGATGATTAAAAAACTTTTCAGATGTATTGTCATGTGAGTGTCATAATCCAGAAACCTTAAAGAGTTTAAGGAAGGTATTTTGACAGTTTCAATCTTTTCATTTCCTGTGCTTAATATAGCAATACATAGACATCTCACTAATTCCCAAACGGATTTTGATTATATATATAGATTGGTCCAATAAAATTTGTATATGTTTTTTGTTGATTTAGTTATCAGTAATTTTGGTTGCAAAAAATATAAAGTGAGCCATTTTAAAAATGTTTTTATTTTAGCATTCAAAATTTAAATATTAAAAAATTATGAAAGTACTCTTTTCTCATATTTTAGAGCGTATTTCATCATCTTTCAAAAGAGTTTTGGATTCCGGATATTTTCGGAAATATTTCGTTCATTTTTATTTTGTTGCAATGTTGTTAAAATATGCCCGAGACCTGAAGGGTTAAATCTTTTGTTGTTGCCTAGAGATTTCTCAATTTTCTAATTCCTATTCTAACAAAAAATTTACCAAGGAATTCTTCAATTAACATAGTTTTTGCCTGTTCATAAAAACTATCATAAATCTATCCTAAATTTACATTATTGGTCCAGTACGCAAATGCTGCAAGTAAATTTTTATGTGCTCAGAATTTCAATAATTGTTTTATTTTTTTCATTTCATCGTTTGGGGGTACAAAACGGCGCAAGCGTCTATTTCATTTTTTAAATTATGTATTTTTAGGTGTCAGGTCGTGAATGCCGTTGGCGCTAATAAAAAACTGTCAAAAGAAGCGAAGCTAGCAGTCCACAATGGAGTCCTGGTACCTTACCTGATGTATGGCAGTGAGGCATGGAACTGGCAGAGGAAGGATGAAAGTAAACTGAATGCTGTAGAAATGAGATCCCTGAGGCGTATGTGTGGTAAAACCATGTATGATCGTGTGAGAAATGTGGAGATCCGCAAAGAATGTAAGCATAATGAGTAAGATTAAGAAAGGGACTCTCAGATGGTTTGGGCATGTAGAGCGAATGAACGAAGAAAGTAGTGTAAGGAGAATATATGACGCAAATGTGATTGGTAGAAGAAGTCGGGGACGTCCGAGGAAGACATGGCACGATCAAGTGAATCAAATACTTGAGTCGGGCCATGTCAAAAGTCAGAATAATAGAAGAGTATGTATGAGATGATGTATGAATGTGAGTGAAGCAAAGAGTGCGTGCCGAGTTGTTTGGCGGTCCGTCCTCTCTGCCTACCCCTGCGGGGAAACGGCGTGATGGTTAATTAGTTAGTTAGGTCGTGAATTTTACGTACTAATGCTGGAATTACACACGGACGGAACCACGCACGGCCTAAATTACTCATAAAGAGAATTACTCATACTTATTACATCTACTTGAAATACATATGTTAAAAAAAATCTGTTATTTTATAGGTTTAAATTGTAGTTAAGTGTTATGCCAAAAAGTTCTTGTTGCTAAAAAGTTAGTTTTTTTTTTTACTTGCATAATTTCAAAAGGCTTTAATAAGTATGTGTAATTTTGGGAGCGTAATTTTGATACGTGAAATAAACGCGTGGGTAATTTTGTCACGGAACCGTATTTTTAATGTACGCAATATTTGGTTAGTTATGATAGATGTTGGTGATGATGACAGTTTGATAATGCCTTCGAAAAGCGAAACAGCTTGGTTTTAAATAAATTGTGTTTATAAAATTAATAATAATATAATTGATTATATGAAAAGAAAAAAATAAAAATAAAGGAGTTCTACAAATTAAAACTGATAACAATAAACAAAAAAAGAAGTGATGCCGCAGGCTAAAAATAAAATCCTTGCTTCAACTTGGCTAAAAATAAACCTGTCATTAGAGAACAGAAGAAGTTGTGAAAACTCATTGTCGACTGACGCCAGAGATGTTATTTCAACCAGTAAGGCATCTCTTTTATTGTTAAGATTTCTTTCTACCTTTCAAAGAACTTACCAACACCTCTGCTATAAGTCACCCCAAGTGGTTCGCAACGTTTGGTGACTTTACAGGGGTGCCCGGGTTCATGGGGTAAGGTTTGTCAGGGTCTTGGCGGCCGATGTGTCTGCCTACCTATTGCGTGGCGAGTCGGATTGAGACTGGTTGAGGACTCTTTTGACCTTTCCGGCCACAATCCCTCGACCTATCGCCTTGCACCGCAGTTGAAGGGATGGATTCATACGTACGTCGCTCCTGGACACACTGACCCCCAGATTCCTACCCACCCCTCATATCTATTTCCTTCCTAGAACTTCCTCTTCTTCATTCCTATAAAAAAAACCTCCACACAACATCCCCAAAGATGACAAAGGCCTTGAAGGAAACTATTTTCCTGTGTGGAGCTAATGTAAAAAAAATATATAATTAAACATTGCCAACTTACCCTAGGAAAAGAAACAACAGCGTTCAGTTAAGTTGACCAAATCCAATGGTTATATAATTATGTTTGAAGTTAGCTAACATTGTCATATTATTTTTTATTTTAGAAAATCGGCTAATTGCGTACTTATTTAAGTTTCATTGCACGTATTTCGTACATCCCTTTATATACATAATGCTTGGAGCCGTAATCAAGCTAATCTTATTAAATGTCATGAAAAAGTAATTACATGTGTTTCGGTTAATGTTATACAAAGGTTAACGGAAGTAATTCAGGGATGAAAGCGGAGATTTAATCATATTACCATGTGGTTAATTTTATACACAAGCAATACCTACATAAAAATAAAGCAATACTTAAGTTAGGAGAGTAAAAAAAATACTCAAAATTAATAATAAATGCATTAAAATAAGGCGCACAAGTCGTTTCTAAAGATAATGAATAAACATTATAACAAAACATCAATATTATTACACCACTAGAATTAAAAACCCCGAAATATTACTCCAAATCATTCATAACCCCGAGCAACGCCGGGTTTGCGTCAGCTAGTATAATAATGTAATGCTCTTTGTCATTTGATTTTGTCTCCAGACATAAAAGATCATCCGGACTTAATTTTTTTTTTATAAAAAAATGATGCCTATCTCATTCCAACATTGCATTGGCTCTAAACCAAATCTCAGGCTGAAGAAGTTTAATTCAGTTTGAAATCTAATCAGTAACAGGGGATGAGAGCTGGTTCATGCTTTGACTTCTCTTTTCTTTAATGCATTTGTTTGCATTCATGCATAATTCATGGATTCAGTTTAGATTTTTAGATTCAGATTAGAGTGAAACTCAACCTTTCTCGCACGATTTTTAAAGTAATTATATTTTGCGACAATATGTTTTTTTAGTAATTCTTGTTATAAGTAACCTTTACAACAAAGGTTTTGCTATGGTTGTCTCATTAAGAGGAGTGACAGTTTTGAGACAGGCGTCATTAATTAGGTACCCACTTTAAATTTTACAATCTGTTTTGCAGGCTAGAGAAATTTTAAGATTCACTCAGTTTTCCCCGCTAATTGATTCGCGGGGGGGTTTCTACATTGATGGTTGAAGATCTTTTTTATTATTATTTATAATTATAGCTTACTCTTAGCTTTGGAAGTTTTTCATTAGTTAATCGGAAATATTTATCGGACGCAGTTAAATGCTTTACATTTCGTCGCCTCAGTTCTTGTTTGTTCAATAGACCATTAGAAAATTTTGCAGGAAGAGAAGGTTTTCTTTCATTATTTCAATGAAACATTATGAAAGGTATGTTTTTAGGTTTTCACGGCCAAAAGTATTTTTTTTTATTTAGTTTTGGAGTGTTATGCCATGTTTCGCTACCTCCTTCTTTAGCCAACGTTTCGGGCAGCGTTACAGCTCAACTGCCCTGATGATGGACACTGAAACGTTGACTAAAGAAAGAGGTAGCGAAACACGGCATAACACCCCAAAAATAAATAACAAAAAAAAAAAGCATTATGAAAGGTGTTTAAGATAAAGCTATTTTCGTAAAGGTAAAGGTCTCCTTAATTTAAATAATTCTTAGTTAAGTGATTAACTATACTTTTTTATACTCTATTTTTAATTTTAAAGTGGAGATTGAACAATAACTGTAATGGTCTGTTGAACAAACAAGAACTGAGACGACCATTTCTTTAGCTTTATTTTTTTTTTAAATAGAACTTGAAATAAATATCAATTATTAATTTATTTATTCATATACGGAACAACCTTCAAAAACACACATTTAAAAAAACGCTAGCTAATAACTGTATTAAAAAATATGTAATTAAAAAAAAACAAGGGAAATGCTTTTTTCAATCTCTCCGTGCATATATCGTTTTATTTTTTTTACCTACATGAAAACAGGTTCAGTCCTCACATTAAAATTTGGAAAAAGTATAAAAATTTTCATAATTTGGAAGTGCCGCTGGGGTGTGATGCAAATATATATTCTCTGTTCATTTATAAATTGAAACCTAATTAATATAGAGCTGTGTCTCTATAAATTTGTGCTTGCTATTTGAGAGTGATTATTAAAACTAGTTCCTGTAGTGTAACTCTTGTTAGCCCCCCGGAAAATCTCGTTTCGATAGGCTAGACGAATGCTTCTGTGAGCGTGTAACAATGACGCACTTTCTTTACTCTCATTTAGATTCAGCAATGAGAAGACAGAAGAGGTCTGAAAGTGACGTGCAGCTTCTTTTGTACAGCCTGTTTTATAAAGAGAGTAGCTTTTTTGCCCGCGGCTTCGCTCGCGTGGTATTAGGGGTAAATTACTGTAGCGCTTGCACTCAATATGATCAATAAATTATCCCCCCCCTCCCCCATACGCATTTCATACATACAAAAGCTTGCATGCTACCAAAATTTCATAAGGCCAGAGCTCAATAGTAGTAAAAAAAAGAATTATCCAATTTGGTTCAGTCGTTCGGAAGTTACGCGCGCAAGTGACAATATTTCGAAGATTCATTTTTATTTACAAAGATAGATAGATATTAACTTTTTTTTTTTTTTTTACAGTCAATACCGCACAAGAGTCCCAACTGCTCCCGTCTGGAGCCAGTGAGACTATGGCATCCCCAATCGGGGTATGTTGTGAGGCTGAAGGTAGTGGGGAGGGGAAGGAGATAGGGAAGAGGAAGGTGGGGAAGTACCTGGCTATTCAGATCTGGTCACTAAACACGGCTAAAGCCATTTCAAGCAACGTTTCAATTCTGAATGGTGGTCTTACACCAGGGCGATACTGATAGTATCTTCCACTCTGGAACGTGCCGCAAATATACTTTATATTATTTTAAATGAATAAATTGTGAATTAATACAATTTAACCAAATAAAATTTATTTGCGCACGCCGGGTTCGAACCCGCGACCTTCGGATTGTGAGTCGAGAGTCTTGCCTCGGGACCACGGAGGCCGTCACCTGAAATGAAAAATATATCAAAATACATTCCACGGCAACGATTTGTTTTCTGACGTTAGCAACTCGCTTTTGTTAGCGACAGAAAACGTATAAGAAATACAATATATTAATATTAATAATTTCATAACGCCAGAGCTTACCATTATATACAACCTACAGTCCTCGCGTAACTAACTCGAGCAGTTTCACATTTATAATATGACACGCCAGAGTGATGGTATTGCGTGCATTTTTTATGATTAAACCATTATATTTCATTTTATATATCAAAACGGTGAAAATGAAAGGTTTCGATCAAGCTAATGGAGACTTGAAAAATTAAACACTAATTTTCGTTGCCATCTTGAGCTAAAAGAGGGTGAAAATAACAAAATTGCTATTTTTTATTTTTAAATTTTATGAGTAAGAACTCTAATTGTAATATTTAATTAAATGAAGACACTATGAACGACACTCAATCGAAACTTCGATTAAGTTTCGATCATAGTGTCTCCATTTAATTAAATATAACAAAATTACATTTGCACGGTTGCGAAATAATTTTTACTAGCTTCATTGCGACCAGAATCAAATGCAGAAAAAAAAAATTTTTTGACTTTTGTACGCAAAATAAATTTTCAAATAGCCAACAAAATTTTCATTCGTTTGCTTAAAGCTTTCGCCAGTAGCAGCTTTCAGCAATTAGGACCCGTTTTGCAAAAGCCGAATTCCGGCATTCAACTACTCTACCCGGAAACGAGAGTTCAACGCTCAACAGATGTGTTGAGTAGAGAGTTGAACGGGCCGGCGTTTTCATGGATGTCTATTAAGGGTGCCATTAAAAACAATTATTATAATATGAGTGGTTATGGTCAGTGGAGTACGGCAATTAGGGCGCGGCGCGTCGCAGCGTCAGGCTGAGCATTACGTATTTACCTCCTACGTGACTGTTCAAGTCATTGGAAGTGGAAAGGAACAGACCATTTTTTTAATTATATGTGAATAATCTCGCGTAATTTTTTTTTGTCAACAAAGACAATTAAATTCATAGAAAAGAAAAAAAATGCTGCTGGTAGTTACGATTTAATATTTTCAAAGTTATTATATTTCATGGTCCTTATTCTAAGCAAATACCAATCTTATAATGTTTCAAGGCTCATGATACAAGTTTCAGAAAGAAAAAGCTCATTAGAAACTATGAAAAAAAAAAATTGAAAATAGCCCATAACCTAACCTAATGTAACCTATTTAACCAGTTTTTTTTTTAAATTATTTTAAATGACTTTTCAAAGACGGTGTTGATTTGAGTTTAAAAAACGACGTTATTGATGTTGTGGCTGAAAATGAATTTAATTTTTTTTCAAAATTTCAACTTTTGAATATTTTAGATTTATAGGAAGGTTATCAAAAGTTTTAAATAATTGGATACGGCACAATTGCAAACATTATTTTGATATGGAAACTTGACCACTCAAACCCATAAGTTTGTTTT
Source organism: Glyphotaelius pellucidus (assembly GCA_936435175.1). Taxonomy (NCBI): domain Eukaryota; kingdom Metazoa; phylum Arthropoda; class Insecta; order Trichoptera; family Limnephilidae; genus Glyphotaelius; species Glyphotaelius pellucidus. The sequence continues at coordinate 18,206,796 of OW386538.1, read as the reverse complement.
CACTATAATATAACATTACACAGACATATATGTACGACGTATGAGACGTACCTGACTTATTGAAAACTTTCTCAAATATTCTGTAGATTTTTTTTCTAAGCACACGGAGGGTACCATTACGTACGGAGATGACTTATATTTTATTAATTCTCAAACGAGAAGATCAGAGCCCCAGCGAGGCTAAGTTCCTCAGTTCAACTCCTAGAGGTGACCGAATCTTTTTCTAATTTTTCTATTTCAAATTTCCGTTTCTGAGTTACTAATATTGTCTTCACTGATTATATAGAGATTGTGAGAAGTGGGGAAATGCAACGTCCCGTAGCCAGAACACACTAAACACTAACTTTGATTAATTTGTGTTTAACTCACTTTTTGTAAAATATTACCTCCGGGCTGCAATTTTTTTAAACAAGTTATTTTATTCATAAAACTTTTGTACATAACATGTGTTATTTTATATATTTTGTGTAATATTGCTCTTACATTAAAAGAATTTGCATTCATATGTAACGTGTTATTTTTATTGTTCCAGGTAGCGGTTTCCAGTTGAATTATGGTCGAATTTCGACCATTGGACGACCACCAGTAAATATAAAAATGTCATTGAAGAAGAAATAAACGTTTGTGTGTTTTTATTTATTCATTGCATTGTTTACTTCATTAGTTGAACATTTTTCGACCACCACGTTAGGCACGTGTCAATGTTAAATTTATTTTTCATTTATATTTTATATCATATTTTTTGTTAATTTAAATTTAAAAAAAATAAAATTTATTTTGTTAGAATCGGCAATTAATGGCACGCATATCAAAACCTCATATAATTAAATCAAATGATAAAACGGCCGATGCGACGTTAATTCATTGAAAACAATATGTAATAAGGTAAGTTTTGTATTAAACAAACATAAATCACATAGCAGGCATTTGCCTATTCAAGTTCTATTCAAATAAACCAAAGTTGAGCACTGCTTAAAGCAACAAATTTAAGCTAAGCTTCGGGATGTTTGGGTACGAAGCAAGGCACCCCTTGACGAAAGGGACCTTCTAATAAACAAGGAGATTCTGGGTAGTACGCCGCTGTTTGGCGTACAAAATCACACAATATTATCTATTGTTACAGCAACTGAATCAATCCAGTTTCACAGTGGGTACCCAAGAGAGTAATTGTTTGAGCGTACAAATAACAGACGTGTTGTCTGTGGGCCAAGCGTCATATTAAAGCAACAATAATTGTCTTCAATTGTGTTGTATTATTACTCTGTTTTACGCTACGATTAAATTGAAGTAAAATATTTTTTTGGTGGAGTTAGCTAGAATTTTTATTTTATTATTTGTTTTAAAGAAAGACAAACATTCCGAGGTTACGAATAACCCAACAATATTTGAAAATCTTCCACCACCACCACAGAAAGCCGAAAATATTGCTTGTTTTGTTATTGAGGACTTAGCCAGCCGAGGAATCGTACACGGGACGTCTTACCAACTTAAATTTTGGATTTTTTCTTAAAATCTGTGAACGAATCAATTTAAAAATCCAGCTATTTGGAAATTTTATCATTTTTAGAGTCGTAATGAAAGGCTTTTGGTCGAAGTTCTATAGTCGTTATCTCGGGTTCAATGCTAGCGAACCGACTGAAACTTCTGATTCTTAATAAAATCTACGTTCTGTATACGAATCAATCAAAAAAATAAAATTTTATCAATGTTCATCATTATTATCGACGTAATTTAAGGCTTGGGGTCGAACTTTTGAAATCGTTTTCCCAGGCCTTATGCCACCGAACTCACTGAAATTTAGGATTCATATTAACAACCATAGTCTGTATACGAATCAGTAAAAAAATCTACCTATTTTGAAAAATGTCATTTTTATGGTCGTAAATAACCAACACCTCTGCCATAGGTCACTTCAAGTCGTTCGCTACGTTTGGTGACTTAACAGAGGTGCCCGGGCTCATTTTTTTGCCTGGCGGCGGATGCGTCTGACCACCGTGGTGAGAGGGATGAATTCAATGCATCCGTCGCTCCTAGACACACTTACCCCCAGATTCCTTCCCATCCCTCACACTCTTTTCCTTCCCAGAACTTCCTCTCCTTTCTTTCCTAAAGGGACCCTTCACACAGCATCCCTAAAGATGAGTACAATTCATAATGGAATACGACATTATTGCCTGCGGCTGTGCCAGTAAAAAAAAACATTAACACACTGTTTAAAGCTCAGGAAACCTTAATGAAAGTAATTCTTAAAATATCAATACTAATACCCACTTCAATCATATTCAAATAATTCGCAGTGCTAAAAATTAAATAATTATATACAAAAGAAATACAAACTTTCCTTAACAAGAAATTAAACACATTTGACACTTCACAAAATTTTCGCAATACTAGAACAAGACATGCACAACACTACAAATACCAAAAATAAACACATTTTTTGGACAAAAACACTACAGATACCAGGCTTTAAAACTATACACAATTCACTTCCAACACAATATAAAACATCTCATCTTACAGAATACAAAAAAACACACTGGCTACAATCCTTGTAATTTATAATTTTTAATTTGTAATTTTGATACCTCACACATAACTTATAACACACATATATTTTGTTGAAACTATATAGAAGTCGATTTTGTATTTTAATTTTTATTGATTTTCTTTATTTTATACTGTAACTAAGTCCAGCGTTTGTTTTACTTTTTACAATTTGTAATTTTACAATTCAAAAATGTCTTTCACAACACAACTGAACTCCTGGCGTGGGGGACATTTACTAAACCTTTGTTATTTAAAAATATAAGAATAAATAAATAAAAAATAAAAGGTTATTAAGCTCCACACAGGAACTTCTGTGTGGAGCTAATGCAAAAAAAAATTATGTAAGAAGAATGACCTCCCGATTTTTTTTATTTTTTAATCTTTTTTTTTGATGTTCACTTAACTCACGCCCACTGGTTCCCTTATACTAAAGTCAACCTCGGGGATATCTTCATAATATGGAAAATAAGTGCCTTGTCTGTCGGGTGGTTAAAAATCCAAAACCATATATTTATTTTTCAAATTTAAGGTTATTTAGAAAACAAACGGTTGTGAATATAAGTTTATTTAATATTTCATCGTGTAAATAATATAAACCAGTTCTATTAATAATAATTTTTGTTATTGTTACCGATTAGAAAGGAAATACAGATTAAAAGTTATAATTTTATATAATGTAAGTAAATTATATATAAAAAATAATTAACTAGTAAGGACGGGTTGTTTCAAAAAATTTGATGGATTCATCAAATATTTGAAGTTAATTATCACGTTTTGTGTAAGTTCTATTCAAGTTCTGTAATTATTTCAGTATTGTGAAGCAACTGTACTTTAACTATATAATAACAGAACTTGAAAAGAACTTACACAGAACGTGAAAATCAACTTCAAATATTTGATGAATCCATCAAATTTTTTGAAACAACCCGTCCTAAGAGTTTTGATTTAACTACATTTTAAAGCTAATTTCATTTTGAACTTTTCAAGAGTACAGAGGAAAATATCAATATCTCCTAGGGCATCATAAGATTTGCAGATACGTCCGAGAAAAAAGGTTTTAGGCTTTATAACAAATATTCATACTGAATAAAGAAGAAAACGCAATTTGATTATTTTTTGTATTATTCATTGTAAGCACCCGCTCAACTGCCAAAAGCAGTTTTTCAGCAGGTCAAATTAACAAAATTAATATCTATACTAATTACACATAAAACAAAAAACTACGATATAGAAAATAAAATTTCAAGTCACTACAATACCAAGCTATAAAATACAAAGACAGATAAATTCACAGGCACACTCAAAGGCACAAAACGTACTTAATATTTACAAAAACGTACTTGTAAACAACAACCAATAAAAAATAATTCGATTTGTTTACTGTTTTACTCCATTTCGAAACGCATTAGTCCAGAATACATGCGTATCAGAGTATATTATCAAAACATTAAGAAAATCTACAATTTACATGGTGTTTTTCTGATATTCGAGTTTGATCATTTCGCTGGAGGGGTTTAACGGTGGATAGTATATTTTAATTAATGTGATGTATATCTGGGAGTCTCTCTGCAGCTCTGAACTTTTTTTTCAGCGGGCCGCGAATGGAAATTGATGGATGGAAATAACCTACAGCTTTTTTCGTTGTTTCCATTAAATTCTAACGGAGAATATCGATGGTTCCTACAACGAGCTGTCAGCTCGGAGCTCGGACGCTAGTGAGGGAAAGTATATCTTTCACTTAATTTAACTTCGGTTTCACGCAATTAAATTATTTCTTGCAAATATTTCCATTAAATATCAGTTTTATAACATACACATATTATGAATTATATTAATTAAATATTAGAACTTAGCTTTATTTGTAATTTTTTTATTTATTTAAATTGCCACAATGAGTGTGGGGTGATTTGACAATCCGACATATTTCAAGTCATTCCCTTGATATAAATTACTTAACTTACATACAAACATGATAGTTAAAATTTATAAAATGGTTTTATGTTTGGAGGGGTTGAGGAAAGTATTTGACTTAAGTTTACAATTGATTACTGACATTATTATGTCAGTAATCAATTGTTGTGGTGACCGGGTTCAAAGGGTGAGGTTTGTCCGGGTCTTGGCGGCGGATGCGTCTGCCCACCAGCTGCATCGGGAGCGAATGCTGGATCCAGCTGAAGGCTGGATCGGGAGAGAATGATTAAGGGAGTCCCTTTGATTTTGAGTCTCCAGCCGCACTCTCGCGGAACATAGCCCTGCAACCCAGTGGGAGGGTTAGATTCGTACGTCCGTCACTACTGGACACACTGACTCCCACAAATACCCCTTCCCAGAACTTTCTTTCCTAATAAAACCCTCCGTACAGCATTCCCAAAGATAACATAGGCCTTGATGGGAATTATTTCCCCAAGGGTCTCCTGTGTGGAGTTGATTTAAAAAAATATATATTACCTAATAGGAAAAATTTGATTTTTTTTTTTTTTTTGAACTAGAACTAGAACTATTTTTGGAATAAGAACTAGTTGAAGATAATATTAATGATTCTAAATATTTGAAATATGAGATTGACAAATATGACGGTTTGACAGAAGGTGGCAATAGCGAAATTGGAAAACGCGCCGTCCCGGTTAGACGAGAGGTCTGGGTTCGAGTCCCAGTTGCGACCATTGTTTTTTCTGTTTTTCTGTGTCTTGTTTTCTTTCATATTTTCATTTAGATTATAAGTGTTATCTTCTTCTTCAATGATATATTACGTTGATGGAAAAATTTGGTCTCCGGTGACTTTTTAAAAGTTTTTTTACATCCCTTAACACCCTGTAATTTATTTTGTCAAATTCACTATTAATATTACCAAGTCGTATTTTAGTACATATTATTTTTGTTTTAAATTTGTTATTTATGTCATCTTACGAAGAGATAGATGTCACATTACGTTGCCGGCATAACAATATTTTATACGCAAAGTGCAAAAGTGTAAAAGCTACAGGCTCCACAGAACATCATCAAACTTATGGTGCAAGCTTATAAAAGTTGCTTAGATCTTGAATTCAAATTTGTAGGCAAATATTGAGATACCTACCTGTAGAATACAACTTTCTAACAAACCAAATCTAACTAAGGTCTTTCGCGACCGTCGCAGCGACAGTTTTGCGTCGCTATATCAAAATCCATTCCGGTGTGCAAGGAGGTGCGAGATGCGAGGTCTGACATTAGGGGAACTCCAGTCCAATACTTTTATTTTTTTTTAATGAATAATGACCTTCTAACTTAAATAACTGCATATTTATCTTTATTTTTAAAGTTAGTTATAAAAGTTAAAATGTAACTGTCAAAGTTTTGATTTTTCAAGATCCCCGTAAACCACCGTATCTAGTGTGAATCGTGTGACGTCATCATGATCAAAAGTTTTATTTATTGTTAACAGGTGTTGTCATTTTGTATGGAAGAAGCAATGAAACTATTCAATAAGTAAAACATTATGTAGGTGGAATTATTTATTTATTTTATTAAATATGTTATATTTATTTATTATATCATAATATTTTTAATATTATTACGGGAGAGTGGTATAAAAATTGATTGAAATTATAATTTTTTTAGCTTAACGAATCGAAACGAATATTATGGAAACCAAAGCATCAATTTTGTAGGTAACTGGAATCAGCTATTCAATGCCCGCTATTTTGAAATTCAGATTTGGAGCGTTAAGGGCATTATGATGCTTTTGAACATCTTTAAAGTTTTTGAATATTATAAATAATATAATAGATACAATAATAGAGATACTTTATTTTTGATACTGAATTCTTTAGGCCTATATAATGTTTCAATAAAAACAATAACTATTATATGTCTTAATCTCTATAAACCAATAACACGGAATGTTGAATGGCTTGTCATTATTTTCAATACAAATATACCAGGTGCTTGAAGAATTATGGACACGGTGACGTCACGCCTCAAAAATCCAATAATACCAACTTTACAAGGTGTTTTAAAGACACATTTTAAAATGGACTTTTTAATAATTTTTTTAGAACTCTGCGTTAAATATTATTTAATTTAACTTATATATTCAGAATCAGCGTTTATTGATCAACACAAACATATTTTTTTAAAGCCATAATATTTTCACTGGAGTTCCTTATTGTTACCCGACGGGTCACTGCAACACGTAAATATAAATAAAACTCTAATTATAAATTATTTTTTAGAATCCCACCAGTTCGAACGCAGGTTCGAACGCAGGCAGAAGAATAACAAACAAAAATACTTCACAATTTTAGAAAGGGAATGCTGCAAAAGTGTTTTTTTCAACTCTGTGAATAAAACAAATTGTAATATTTAATTAAATGAAAATAAAATTAGTGAAACTCAATTTTAAATATGATTGAGTTTCGCTAATATTGTCTTCATTTAAGTAAATAAGTGTTTTTTTTTACAATTTCAGTTTTAATTATCTACATCAACTTTGGAACATGTTAACATCAACAGCCTTGTTGTTCCTAACAATATTATTCGAATACCATTTTCAATATAAATGCAAGCAACAAAACACACGTTCAGTAGAATTAAACTTGTGTAATTTCTTTGTCCCAATCAATTACGAAATGATTTTATTTCAGAATAATTACCGATAAATACAATATAATGCCTCCAGTGACAACCAATACGACATTATGGTCAGGTGTGTTAACTACTTGTAGCCTCGATTGGGTGAATTACCTTTAAATATCGTACAGAAAGCCTTAGGCTCTGGCGATTAACTTATGAATAATTGGATAATAACGGAATCGAGCACAAAATTACTAAAGAATAATGTTTACAATTTTTATTAATCATTGAACCATTTCAAAACAACGATTTTCTGTTATACTTTACTAAAACATCAAGTTTACAGCCAGGCTTACCAGGTCCAAGAATTGTTTTATCATCATTTCAACTTTATATTATTTTACAACAAGTAGTTACCTTGATTATTCTAAGCTCACGATGATTCAGACTGATAATATTTGCGTCAAACTGTAAATTCTAAACTGGGGTTTGACTATTTATTAAGAAACTTCGTTAACCTAATTAAATTCGTTTACAAAGCTATAATAATATCTAAATCAATATATATTGTTTAAATATTAAGGGTTTTCAATATTCAAAACCTGATGATTTTTACTTATTATCAAAACTAGTTCGATTACTTCAATCGAACGTATCGAATATCAAAGAATCTATCGTACAATTATTGATTAGTTTGACATCTTTTATACAGACAGTTACAGTAGAATCCGTTTATTATGACTCTGCCTATATTGACCAAGCGCTTAATGTGACGTAATTACACAGCGAAGTTATATAAAATTATTTTTATCAAAGTCAGATATAATGACTTCGCTTATGGTGACATGTAGTTTATTATGACCCATGTTTAATAAATTATGTCCTAATTTCATGGAAAATTATGTCAGTTATAGTGACCGACATGATTCCTAACACATTCGGCAGTGTTCGGAAGGGTCACGTGACGACGACGACGTTAATATGCTGTGTTTCTCTCGTCACGAGTCTTAATATGCTCTTTTCTCACGTCACGAGTCTTAATATGTTGTGTTTCTCTCTGTTAAAATAAATACATATCTACATTTACACCTAACAAAAACAGGAGGTTGCTTATTTTCTACAAAATTATTTTTATGACGTCCGCTTAGTATGACTTGTTTGTCATTTTCAAATAGATTCCACTGTATATGTTTAAGTGTACTCAGATTATTCATAAACACCACCAAACTAATTATAATGCACAAAAACTTGTAGTGAATTCAACAAAATAATAACATTCCTTGGTCACTGGCGGGATATTTCAAAATTTCCTACTAATGTAACGTACCACTGCAAGACAGATGCAAATAATATTATCTTCATTTTATTAACTAGACAATCGATATAATAGGGTAAATCACGCCGGAATAGAGAAAAATCGCTTTTACTAGATTTTCATCAACACTTATAATTTGATGGAGATTAAAAGTGTTTCTTTTTATTACGGAATTTCAATTAATTTATTGAAATTTTTAGCTGTTGACCTAAAATAAATTTTTTAACAATTCATGAAATCACAAAAATAATATTTCCCTTCCAACCTTTTAAATCAAGCATTTTAATAGGTTATACGTAAAGAAGAAGAGAAACTCATTAAAAATATGAACTGCATATTATTATACAACAGAAGGTACTAAAAATGAATCAAAATCACGTTCAAAATATCAATTTTCTAAATAAGGTCATCTATTCTCTGCCACAAAATGAACCAACAGGTTTATTCCAAATTAATCGCACTTAATTTTTAATGAATATTTAACAAGCCTTGACAGGACACTACCCCTTGGAGACTACCCGCATTAGCATCAGAGCTGCAACCACTGGCGGAGGTCGGAAACCAGTGCCAGTTTTGCGAATGCAAATTTATTCTAATTTTTTAATTTGCGATATGAATTTTGTAGCCGTGGAGACTGTGTCAATAAAGTAGCGGGGTTAATTGTTAGTGATACACAACGGCTTTTGAATGTATGAGAATAAGCAAATAATGCAAGACAATTACATCTATTTAGGAATAAAGTATTTCAATAATCTTCCGATTGAAATAAAAAAAATCAAAGACATCAATAAACTGAAACTCAAACTGAAGCAACACTTCATCAGGAATAATTAATTAAATAATTATCCGTTTTTCTCTTTCTTTCTATTTATTGTCAATCTATATTCATTTCTATTTAATTTAGATTTTTCGAATTTCTCTAAAGTGCACAATATTTTAGTATGTAACCATATCCCATTGTATGTACATCTTCACATATAAATGATCCAGAAGTTTCAATGTTCCCATTATATATTGCATAATGTTATTCTATTTCTGTCATAATTAGTGTAACTCGCTCATCAAGCACAAGAACTAGCTTCTTCTTTGGTGAGATTGCAATTTTAAAGAATTTTTGAACCAATATGTAATTTATATTAACACCACTGTAAACTTATATATCTATTTTAAATAAAAAAAAAACCTTAAAATGAATTACATAGAACCACGTATTATATGTCACATCTACAAAATAGCTATAAAATCGTTTAAATCCAAAAGGTATTGAAGGTACGTAGCCACCCAAATAAATCCGTAAATTTTCAAACTTCCATAACAGTACCCAAAATACTTCCCAACTCTGTTAATAATAATTAAAAGTTATCTATCTTATCCTCCTACGAAAGAAACTTCTTATTTTAATTTTTATACTTTAAAAACATATTTCTGTAAGTGTCCAATTCTAGGAATCAAAAAACCGTGGTAAATCAATTTGAGAATAGGTCTGTGACTAAAGAAAGTGAGGGTGGGAAGCATCGGAGAAAGATTATAAGTACCTACCTGTCTTTTTATATACGATTTTTTTTTCATTAACTCCACACAGAGGCCTTGAAGAAAAAAAATCCTCATTACGTATGTCATTTTTGAAAATGCTGTGTGGAGGATCTTTTTAACGGGAGAAAGAAAACACAGAGGCCGGCAAATCATTCCACCGCCGAGCTGTTGAACTCAAGCACGAGTTGTAGAAGCGATCCGTTCTCATGTTATAAATGTCAACCTTGTTCCCGACTATGCACCAGTGCCGAAGTGATCAATGACGCCAGCTCATCGGATCATCTTCCATTGTAATACCGGTAGAACAAGGACAGCATACTTATCTGACGCCTGTGCTCTAAAGATTGCAATTCGCTAGATAATATAGGGGAATTTATCGGACGTTTCTGCACAGAGTCAAAGGTTTTTTTTAGATATTTTGGGTGACGTAGCTAAAGCCTTTCGAAGCAACAATTTTGAATGGTGAATGGCCCCATCTGGGTGATACTGAGAGATCCTTCCATTCAAACGCAAGGTTAGTGTAACAACACTTTGTAAATATATGCATACGTAATGTGTGAAAAACTCTAAAAAGATAAAGTCTTTTATGTAAGACCAACGTTTGATTTCGAAACCGCAATTACGGAGACTGAATGAACAAAGTGCCAAAAATTTACTATAATATGAAATAATAGAGAGAGAGAGAGAGAGAGAGAGAGAGAGAGAGGGAGGGGGGGACAGAGTGTGAAAGTCCGTTGATACTTTTTTTTAAGTTAATAAATCTAAACATATCCCATTTTTCATTTACTTGCGTAGGTATTTCAACACCTTCTAAATACCTTCAACAAAAACACGAAATTTTTACTTGTGAACTCCCTCAAGTTCACTAACTGAGTTTCGGTTCGCCACTGAATACGAAGTCAGCTTTAACGAAAAATATAAGATACACCTAAATTATGCAGAGTGAGCATCATCGCTTACGTAGCCTAACAAGCCCTAAACATTACGGTGCCTCGTGCGATCCCGAGGGTAACCGATTTATTCCGAAGTCAGCAGGGTAACCAACCATACATTTACCGGGGTGCATACAAACATAATGTTTTGCATATGAAACAACCATAACAATGTAGTCTTTTTTTGCATAATTATTACCCGAATCAGCAATTCGTCCTTCCGCGCGTGACATTTTCATTGAAATAAAAAAAGCTTGCTTTCTTTACAAATATTTAATCTGTTTTCCAAATATGGCTTCGTATATTATTATACAGGGTGGAAGATATACAAAGTGGAAGATACTCTTAGTATCGCCCTGGTGTAAGATTACCATTCAGAATTGAAACGTTGCTTGAAATGGCGTTGGCCGTGTTTTGTGACCAGATCTGAATAGCCAGGTACTTCCCACCTTCCTCTTCCCCATCTCCTTCCCCTACCCACTACCTTCAGCCTCACTACATACCCCAATTAGGGATGTCATAGTCTCACTGGCTTCAGACGGGAGCAGTTGCGACTCTTGTGGGGTATTCATATAAAAAAAATATATGTGTAGTGTATTTCTTAAAAACCGTTTTAATAATATCGTGAACGGTTCTTAAATAGAATAATTTATTTTTTCTTCCAACACAGCAAACTTATTTTGTGGCACCATTTTAATTCAAAATTAATAATAAACTTAGTTTTCTCCCACTTTTATTGTTTACAAAACCAACATGTTTCGTGAACTAAGCTCACTTCTTCAGGGTGTACTAACTACAGTGGAATCTGTTTTTAATGACATCGAAGGGAAATGACAAACAAGTCATACTAAGCGGACGGTATAAAAAGCATTTTGTAGAAAATAAACAACCTCCTGTTTTTTTAAGGTATAAATGTATTATTTATTTTAATAGAGAGAAACACAGCATATTAAGACTCGTGACGTGAGAAAAGAGCATATTAAGACTCGTGACGAGAGAAACACAGCATATTAATGTCGTCGGGCGTCACGTGACCCTCCCGAACACTGCCAAAGGTGTTAGGAATCATATCAGTCAATACGACCGATATAATTTTCCATGAAATTAGGACATAATTTATTAAAAATAGGACATAATAAGCGACATGTCACTATAAGCGAAGTCATTATATCCGACTTTGTTATGAAGAATTTTATACGAAAACCAAACTTCAACCAGAGTCATAATAAACGGATGCTGCTGTAATTATAATTTATAATTATTACAATAATTAGTTAGTTAACCCTAAAGAAGTGAACTCAGCTCACGAAACATGCTGGTTTTGTAAACAATTATTAATTTTGAATTTATTTTTTAACTTGACCGTTTTGCATTTTGTCAATTCAATATTATCCTGCTTGAGGGCAGTTTTTTTAAAAGCCATTAAGATAGTGACGTTTTTGGTGTGTATAGTTACAATACACAATACAATTATATTATATTAAATTTATATGAATTACAATTAAGAAAATTAGACACATACTATTTCGGACTCGAGGTCTAGTGATAAAGGAACAACTGGTTTTGGATACCTATTTCTTATGTATTTTTAAAAGCAAGACCAATATATTCGCAGGTAATAAAAAAACTGACAACATTTTCAATCGTCTTCCATCATTATGAGTAGTTCCGTAGAGTTTGTTCCGGAAAGATCAAAGGATTAAAAGAGTTCAATTACGCAATGTTCATTTTTTGTTACTTAATTTTGTTAATTTGATACCAAACATGGTTTAGTAACTAACAAGCCATCACGCCGTTTCCCCACAGGGGTAGGCAGAGAGGACGGACCGCCAAACAACTCGGTCCTGGCACACACTATTTGCCTCACTCAAATTCATATATCGTCTCATACATACTCTTCTATTATTCTGACTTTTGACATGGCCCCACTCAAGGATCTGATTCACTTGATCGTGCCATGTCTTCCTCGGGCGTCCCCGACTTCTTCTACCATTAGTATTTGCGTTATATATTCTTCATACACTACTTTCTTTGTTCATTCGCTCTACATGTCCAAATCATCTATTTGAGGGTCACTTTCTTAATCTTACTCATTATACTTACATCTTTACACATTTACCCTTCTGTCAATATCTCTATCAGCCTTCACCTCTCGCAAACATGCTACCCAGATGCACAAACTCATCCACCTGCTCCAAGTATTCATCATTCACAACTATGTTGCACACTGGTTTTGTAGTCTCTCTTTCAAAAACCATTACTTTAGACTTACTTACATTCATTATTAACACATTCTTCATACATACTTCGTTCATCTTAGACACGAGAAACTGTAGATCTTCCATAGTATTGGAAATCGGCATATTACAGGAAACATACTTTCAGATTACTCAGTTTCGCGCCCAATCCCACCTTTTTCAATTCTCGCATACAATTATCCACGTATAGATTGAATAACCACTGTGACATTACGCAGCCTTGCTTAACAGCTTTTGTGATGTCAAACCACCCCGTAAAACCACCAACAACGAAAAATAAAATTTAATAAATATATAAATAAAATTAAATAACAAATCTTCTTTGTGAAAAAGAACTCGTTCAAAATTAAATGTCTAGAAGTTACATAGTTAATGATCAAGAAATAACAAATTAAAAAAAAAAATAATGAAAAGTTGGAAAGACGGAAAAATGAAAGTCTTGAAACCCTCACGCCTGGACGGGAACCTGATGCTTTGGATCACTAAGCCACTATCCGACTTTAGTAGTCGATATTAGGCAGACATTATGTTCAATTAAAAGTTGATACCAGAAATGAGGCACCACGCTAATTTATTTCAATGTCAATTTGAAGACTTCACGTTTACCTGCGAAAAGACACACCACATTTAATGGGAATTTACATAATAATGTTGAATATTCCCCATAGCGTCGGTAAGATAGGTAAGTGCACGACAACCAAAGCTCCACAATACGTCTGTCTTCATATTCTTGCCAAATTGAGGTTAATTCATTTGGCAGAAGAGATCTAATTTAGGTAGGTATCTACGCGTTTGAAGGATTCAAGCTAGGATTGGTACGCACCGGTTGAAGGAAATTACCTTATCTCATTTGAACCCTTCTGTTCCTCTGCGTCGGAGAAGGATTAATCTCCAACTTTAAATAATGTTGATTCATTCAAATGGAAATGCCAACCCTTTTCACTAAGAAAGTTTTACGAGTGTCAACTTTATTATATGTGGGTGTTTTTAACGGGATGACCGGGATTAAAACAAAACCATTCGAAATCAGAGACCTGAAAATCATGATACTATTGGTGTATGATATTTTAGTGAGGACTCGCCTATCCAGATCTGGTAATTTTGTAACGTCTTGCAATGACGGAAGACATAAGACATTCAAATTTGGTCAATTGAGAAAGTTGTTCCTGTTTATTTTGCATATCGGTACGGAATCCCACATTATCAAATAATATTTAAAAATATTAAGCGTAATATTCTAAGGCCCTTTTTTTAGAATAGGAACGCGTAAAACAACCGCACCACCCCTTACGTTAAACCGACCATGAGGCTCATTTTGGATTGCAGAGGGATTTAGCCATTTATACAAGCTTTGGTTTTGACGGGAATTAAAATTTCGGTGATTTACTAAGGAAAATCTAAATGCCACATCGAATGCGGTAGCAGTTATAATTTCAACCGATAGATTTCTAGATAGAGCTATGATATGTTTAACGTTACATTCAATCTATTATGCAAGTTTCAAATGTCAGTTGTCCGCGAGGGTGATAAAAAAAGCCCGCTAGAAAAATTATGTTATAATTTTTTTTTAACGTTAATGATTTTAAAAAAAAATTTCAGAAAATATTTTTTTTCTTTTAACTCCGGGTTACGAATAACCCAACAATGTTTGAAAATCTCCCACTACCACCACAGTAAGCCGAATATGTTGCTTGCGTTGTGATGGAGGACTTAGCCAGCCGAGGAATCGAACGCGGGACGCCCAAGATCAAATCAAACGCGATGCCCACTCAACCATTGACTAGACTCTTTTTACTTTTCACTTTTCCTTTTTCCTTTTTACTTTTTACTTTTCACTTTTCATTTTTCACTTCTTACTTTTTACTTTGTACTTTTTACTTTTTACCTTTTACCTTTTACCTTTTACCTTTTACCTTTTACCTTTTACCTTTTACTTTTTACTTTTTCTTTTTACTCTTTCTTTTTACTTTTACTTTTTACTTTTTACTTTTTACTTTTTACTTTTTACTTTTTACTTTTTACTTTTTACTTTTTACTTTTTAGTTTTTAGTTTTTACTTTTTACTTTTTACTTTTTACTTTTTACTTTTTACTTTTTACTTTTTACTTTTTACTTTTTACTTTTTACTTTTTACTTTTTACTTTTTACTTTTTACTTTTTACTTTTTACTTTTTACTTTTTACTTTTTACTTTTTACTTTTTACTTTTTACTTTTTACTTTTTACTTTTTACTTTTTACTTTTTACTTTTTACTTTTTACTTTTTACTTTTTACTTTTTACTTTTTACTTTTTACTTTTTACTTTTTACTTTTTACTTTTTACTTTTTACTTTTTACTTTTTACTTTTTACTTTTTACTTTTTACTTTTTACTTTTTACTTTTTACTTTTTACTTTTTACTGAATGACGAACGAAACCTGCCGTGAAAGATACAAACTTCCACTTTCGTTGATTTTCTTTCTAAACCGTATTAAAGAATAAATATATTCGAAAAAATTCTTCATGACCTGAGATATGAAAAATCTTAAATCAATTCTTTTAAGAACGAGTAGATATTTGTCTTTGTGTACACAAAGTTTCATCCCGTCAGTCAGTTGAATTCGCACTTTTGTTTTAAATAAAACTCGGTAATAAAAGCGCTAATTGAAATTATTTAATCATACTCTGCAATTATTTTGATTTTGCTGCGTTTGTTTTTACGTTAAAACTCTCAAAATTTTAATAAATTGATATACGGCTGTAACTGGAAAACCGTTTTCAATAACTGCCAATAAAGAAAAGCTTACTGTGATTTGTATATCAAAAGCAATCGTAATAACGTTAATGAATACATTCCATTGTCAGTAGTTAAATTAGGTTTGATTATCGATAATATTATTTCCTTTGAAGTTTGTTTATCCCGCGTGAAATTTTGTGCATTTAAATGTACTCATGGTATGATTGGATAATACATAATTTCAACCAAAGGAAAGCGTAATGAGGAGTTTGTGTGGTTTAACCATATGTTATAAATGAGGGGCATAAATGACGCGTAAGGGACCATGACCTTTGAACTTTGAGCTTTCAATATTTAAGCCTTTTAAGTAGTGAGCTTTGAGCTTTAAGATTCACGTTTGAAAGCCTCTTCGAGCATTAAGCTTTGAACTTATAGCTTTGTGCTTTATGTTTGAGCTTTTAATCAATGAGCTTTTTTAACACAGAGCTTTCCATGGTTTTCGCTAAACAAGCTTTGCTCTTTTATGTTTTGAGTTATCAAGTTTTAAACTTTTTAAGTATTGAACTTTAAGATTCACGTGTTGAGTATTGAGAGTCTTGTCTTCAAGCATTACGCTTTGAACTTAAGATTTATGCTCTGGGCTTTAAACTTTGGGCTTAAAGCGTCGAGTTATCGCGTAATTGCAGATCGCCAACGAATTAGTAGCAGTTCATAATGACTAGGTGTACTTAATATATTCAACGTCAACTGTTGTTTATACATTAGCGATCTGTTGTCCAATGGATCGACCATGCTAGGACCCCAGGAGCATGTAACAGTAGAGGTAAACGAAATGTAAATTATTTGACAAATATATTTTACAGCCATTCTTCATTCGAGAGTCAAACTACGAACTAATGGAAACATCTACCAGCAGCATCACGACAGGTAGCATTTTTTGCATGTACGCCTGGAATTTTTTTTGTAATACTCGCAACTCTTGAGCTATGTATCTTGCAGAATCATACTAAGCAGGCGTCAAAAAAAATTAGATTTCGTTCACCTTCTCAGTGCACCTAGTATTTCCGCCAGTAAATTAACATTTACCAAAAGAAAGGTTTTAAAAACACTATCATGAAAAATTGTCTTAAGGGAGCCGTGTATGGCTCGTAGGCCCTAGACGGCCATCACACTTACATCGTGGAGTACAAGGGTAGATAATAATTTATTTATAGTACTCGCCACCGGGTTCCGTGAACATAGAGCAAACCTTCAGGACTCGGTAAGTAGACCTCTCTAATAAGTACGTGGATGCCGCTTTCGTTGTGATTTTAGGGAGTGGTATATATATATAAATATAACTTCTTCCTCTTTCTTCCTCCTTGCGGTTCTTCGCTGCGTGGAGGAATGCGAACACCGACGCGAGGACGCGCGACGTTTGGAAGTTCGTACCAGTAAATCCTTTTATCACGATTATTTTTAAGACTCTAATCAATAATTTAATGGTATGTTGCCTTCCTGAGACGTCTTAGACATCTTTTTAAATATTTTTTTATTACAGCGACAAAAAAAATATTGTACATACAAAATATAACAAAATAAAATGGTGAAATTAAGTTTAGATATGATATTTCTTAGTCCTACGAGTACTAACTAGGGGTACTTGGACATCATTATTTTTTTTATTTATTTACGACTTGATGGCTTTTACCTGTAACATTTTTAAGTACAAGAGCAATCATAACATTGAGAAGTTATACAGAAGCATCACAACAAATAGCAAAAAATAATACACAACAATTACATATTAAAGTAGTAAAAAAGCAGTGTTTTGTGAATTAGTTGCTGTTAACAATTTGATATTCAAAGATTGTTGCATAATATCTGCGCTTTTTAACACTTCCTTACCGAACCGGGGGAACGCACCTACACTAACGAGAGTTTTACGCTGTATCTATGTTGTTTTTTATACCACGTACTCAATAATTTGACTACGTGGTATAAAAAACTATTTGGTTATCGATTTGCATTAAAAAAATTAATATCGCATTACTACTTTTCTTAAAATTAAATAGTTTATAACAAATTCCGGCGAATAATCTGTGCCACCCGCCCCCCTTCCCCTCTGTTCGGGCGTACTCCGTCCCTATCTGCTGAATGTATCGGGATAATTCTAAGCGATAGCAAGTAATTTCTAAGTTGTTAGTGGAAAAGACTAGATCGCGTTCGTTTACACTGCGCATCTCGTTTGCTCTTTTTACAATGCTATAATGTTCGCTTGCCGGTCAAAGATCATTCGGTCTGAGTCGTTTCCGGTGAACGCCAATCGCCAGTCGAGATTCAGAAACAAGGTGTTAAGTCGGCTATCGGCCCGCCTTCTCTGTTTTCTGTGGAAAAATACACGTTTTGGTCTAAATTCATTAGAATATTAATTATGACTTTATTTATGAAACGATTTTGAAAATGACTGCTGAAATACGATGATTATACTTCCCTATAATTATTATCATAACAAATTACAAAAAAATATGTCTTTAACACCCTTTAATATGCAAAACAAATTGGGGTCCCCGAGTGACCCCCCTTCGGGTCATGTGTGATTTTTTTCGTTCCGGGACGAAAAGGTTAAAGGAAGCGATGTTTTCATAAAAAAATATGTCAACAGAGCAAGTTTCATTCCACACACATTGTCATCTCTGAAGACATGAGTTGAACATAAAATTAGTGCGAAAAGCAACTTTATTAAATGGAGCATGAAGTCTAGTGTTGTAATTATTGCGTACTTGATAATTTATCGTGTTCACTAGTTCAGGGCTGTCCAAATATTCGTTGATGATTTTAAATAATAATTAAACGTCACAGATTTTTCAGATAGTTTAAATTTGATAATTCAGGTAGTTTAAGTAATTGCATTAAAATTTCTATTGGAATGTGTAATTTATAATGTATATGCCTTAATAATCTATGCTGTACTCTTTCAATTTTATGTGACTTTGTATGAAGGCGACCAGAGAGAGGAATTGTTTTCAAAAATGCTCCGGAATAGTGTTGTGTACAGCGTTTTGAGAGTATTAGTACTCATTAGATCTTTGGACGATCTGAATACAAAACCGAGACATTTAAGTGCATTTAATTATCATTTAATAATTATCTTTACCACGTTAATATTTTGTGTGTGCAAAACTTCTTTATGGACACGTTTCTTATAATTTTGTTTTTGTAATGCTCATTTTTCGAAGACCATTTATCAAATGAAACTTGAACATTTCAAAGCTTCATAAATGTTTATAGAAAGTTTTTTCCAAACTCAAAATATTTTAGTCGGTCTTGAGAATCAATACTCTGTTTTCCGTATGTGTGCACTTGGTCTGCATTGAGTTAATTATGTTACTCAGTTTTGCTAGACTTTCTTTACGTTTGGAATTTAAAAAAAATCGAGTGCATTTCACTCGCGGTTGAAGTGAAACCTTTGCTCAACCAATAATAGCCTTGACAAGTGAGATCATAATCAAAGCGGCCAATGAGCACAGTTTGACGCTTTGTAGGCACTGTAATTCGTCATTTCCGTTTCATCCGAATTTCAAATCACAACGGGGCTAAAGAAGTTCCGCTCCAAAAATATTTTATTTGGTGTAACGGCTACCACGTGTATACTTAATATACGGCATTCATGTAACATTGATCGCTGGAATTAGAGCAACCATTTAGACTTTAGTCTTCACACTTCAGCCAAACAGCGGGAATAACAATGCACTGGTTTCATAATAATATAATAATATTATGTTCTTATACCCCGAGTAATGTCGCATTGTTGACACGCGAATGACGTTGCATGCAAGGCTACGTGGCAAGTGACACGTGGCGTGGGACTCACTCGACTCACTGTACGTGCATTGTTCTGAGTTCTGGGCAATGTGCAGCTTGCCCAAATAATACAGCGGTTAAATGCAAGCGAACAAATATGTTTACGTAGTTAATAATGTGGTTTAAGATGAAGACATATTAAATAATGCAAAATCATACAAAATCACATGTTTTTGTTTTGAAAATTTGATCGCTTAGAAGTATTATAGATGCTTCAATTAAATACAGCGTGTAGAACATATCTTGGCCCTGAAAAAGTATTAGTCATTTTTTTAATAAGTCTTTTAGTAAGCCTAGAAAAAAATAAAGCATTAGGTCTTTAAAAAGTGCTTTCAAGTGCAAACTCTCGTACTTATAAACCCCTTTTCGGATATGGCTTTATTGTGTAATGTGGCAAATTCAGTTTCTTTTATGATAATCGTAAAAAAAATATATATACGCCAGAACTTTACATAATAAAATAAAATATGCATTTTCACGTTGTTATTTCACAATACGGCCGGCAGGCGACAAATTTGGATTTTCAAAATGAACTCTATACCGTCCAGCGAAGAACTATTGACTAACCCGACCCATTTCTGTCATTCGCCCTCGGCCAGAGCGAGAGAAAGACGTGTGGCTCCGCGTCGCTTGGTTCCGTGAAATCAATTTTAAATTTCCGTTTTATTACAATAAACAATGCGTAAAAAAGGAGTTAATATTTTTTTCAGGCCTTTACAAAATCAACCTGTAATAAAAAATTCTCAAACACGTTTTTTAACCTTTCCAAAAGCTTTTTCTCAAGTAATTTTAAACTCCTCCCATAAAGGGGCGTGAATTCCGATTTCATTTTTTCCTTAACTATTAGATCGCCTTAAATCCTTGAAATGTGTACCTTGGCTAGATTTGATTTCATTTCATTCATTTATATTTACGTACATAAATTATTATTTTGGGAGACAGGTACGGATACCGCCGCCCTGGAAACCATTTTTTGGATAACCAACATTTCTGCCGTAGAAATGGTTCCCAAGGTTCGCTACGTTTTGTGATTAGGCAGGGGTGCCCGGATTCATGGGGTGAAGTTTGTCCTGGTCTTGGGGGCTGAAAAGTCTGCTGCTTGGCGGGCCAGATCAAAAGAGACCGGTTCAGGGAGGTCTTTTGACCTCCAACCAGAATTCCTCCACCCATTGCCTTGCACCGCAGTTGGACGGATGGATTCATACGTCCGTCACTCCTTGAGACACTGACCCCCAGATACTTACCCAACTCTCATACGTTTTTCCTTCCCAGATCTCCCTCTCCTTCCTTTCCTTAAAAATACCCTTCACACAGCATCTCCAAAGATAAGATAGGCCCAGAGGGAAATTATTTTCCTAAGAGCCTCTTGTGTGCGGAGTCAACGTAAAAAAATATATGTTTGATTGTTAACATAATTAACACGTAATTTTTACTTTAAAAAAACTGGTATTGAAATATGTCTAATAATATTAATGAATTAAATAAACTTTAGAAGTAAATTTCACATCGTAGGTAGCGAGAAACATAACTTGCACGTAATGATAACACTAAGGCCATCCGCTCATGGAGGAATTGAAAAAAAAAACAGGCGACTCAACGCTGTCCACAGAAAAGGAACTTGGTAATTTCATCGGCGGTCCGCACACAGGTAACTTGTTAAAGCCAGTTGTCAAGGGTGATGCGGCGACTAGCGACTAGTATGCTTTGCGGTATGTCAAATCAGGAAAATATCGATTTTATTCAAGAGGTTGATAAATTATTGGGTGCATAATTATTGATAAATTATATTTTGGTTAAACAAGCTGATATAATAACTGAAATCGTAAAGTTCAGTTACGCCGTGAATTGAGTTGCCAACCAGTTTTCGGTTTCTCCACGAGCAACTGAAAATAAACCAGTTGTCAACTCAATAGCTATCCATAAGGAAGGAAATTGGGAATTTTATTGGCAGTCTGCACACAGGCAACTTGTTAAAGACCAGTTGTCAAGGGCGATGCGGCGACTAGGGCCACTAGTCGCCGTCGCGTTTCAGTTGCCATGTAGGGTGACCGGCCAACTCGGAATGAAACCAACTGAGAACCATCTCAGATAAGTCATTTAGAGTGATAAAAATATACACATATAAAAAAAATTGGTTAAATAGGTTACGTTAGGTTAGGGTTGTCGGCTAATTTAAAATTATTTTTTTCATAGATTTTAACGACTTTTTGAAGGAGGTGTTGAGTTGACATTATTCCCAGTTGGCATGGAACCGCCATGTAGACTAGCGATGAGTAGGTTCAGCCGGAATGGGTTCTTGAACTCGAGTCCTTTGCGGGAAGCGGATCCCACTCCCACTCCTTTTTCAAACGAATGCCTCTCCCCAGGGCTTGACACCCGCTTGTGAACACGCACCCGTACGTGAAGCTCGACCAAAGCGCGGACTCGGGCCCAAACGCGAAACTCGAAGCCGGACCGAGAACCTGAATGCCCCTACCGAACGGCGCGGCGGGAGCGACGTGAGAAAGTCCCGAGTCCGCGTGCGGGTCCTTGCGCGCTGTCGGGCTCTAGTTCCTGTGCAGGTCCCGGGTCCGAGTTCTTCTGCGGGCTCTATCCGGGGCCGCCTCCGAGTTCTTGTCCGAACTCGTGCGTCCCGCCTCGGTGCGACGTCTCAGCTCCCATTCCGCAACCAAAAACTCGAACCCGGGACCCGCTCCTAGAACTCGAGTGCTTTTAAAACGAAGCACTCCTCGGAGGCCTCCGGCAAAATGCAGAACTTACCCACCTCTAATGTAGACAGGTTGTCGTGGTAGCGCATTGCGATTTGCCGATTTGCGAAGTGTCAGAGCACGAAAATATCAATTTTGTTCAGGAGGTTGATAAATAATTATTATCTTTATAGTAAGGTTGATATTTGATAAATTAAATTTTGGTTAAACAAGTTGATATAATTACAGACATCGTAAAGTTGTATTGCGCCGTGAATTGAGTTGCCAGTTTTCAACCAGTTTTCGATTTCTTACACTTACAAATCAACATTTTTTCCATTTATCCATTCATTAAGGTTGCAGATTACTTGGCATAAAGCCAAAACGTCCTTTTTGGAGAAACTTCGTGGACTTATTTCATTCAAAATCTTATGAGAAGAGGGTGTAGCAAGAAAACTAGCTATTTCTTTAAATTTAAATAAAGCTGATTAGAGGAAGAAACTGCCGCTCTTCTATACAGGTGTCATAAAACTTCAATCAGCATCAATCTTGTTACATGTTTTTTTTTAGTGGAATCTCAACATCAGCAACGCGATGGTACACCTCCTTACAGTAAGCTTATGATCGAAAGATCGTCCAGCCCCAAAAAAGCTAACTGTATAGACTTCAGCACTCTGAATCTGCAACGTAAATTCAAAAATGATTATACAGTATTTTGAATATGCCTTTTTTAATGTATGCTATTTTTTTTGCATTCTAATATTCAACAGAGCACGTATATGACGGTATTGAAGCGATTCATATATTCTCAGATCTGAGCTCTCAAAAAATAAAGGAGAAGAAAGACGATGGAATATATATAATATTGATGATAATACCCGCGTCGTCAATTCTCTAAAGCCTTACAAATGCCCGAGGTTCAAGGTGAATGGTGATGTATGGTGGAAATTTTTATCGCCTTTATAATGCGCGTCAATTTTCTGAGTGAGCGCTTTAGAGCCTTTGCTACATTATGTTGTCGAGAATTTTGATTTTCGACTGACTGGTAAGTTTTGTACAATCATTTAATAAGGACATTGGTATACGGTTTTAAATCAACTTAAAAAACATCAAACGGAAATCTTCTAGGAATGGTTTAAAGCAACGTACCTGCAATTGAACCAAAACCAATTTTCACGAATTGATTACGAATATTCTTTATAAATTGGCATTAAATTATCTTTTTATACTTATTATCAGATTTTATTGTGTCTATTGATCTCATTATGTGTCCGTTTGCCCAAAGCACCAAAACCTCTCAATCGAGATTTTTTTTTTCAGTTTTTTTTTTTTTACATGAGCTCCACACAGGAGGCCCTGAGGAAAATAATTTCCCTCAGGGCCTATGTCATCCTTGGGGATGCTGTGTGAATGGTTTTTTAAGGACGTTTGGAGAGTTCTAGGAAGGAAAAGGGTTTAAGGGGTGGGTAGGAATTTGGGGTTCAGTGAGTCCTGGTCATCCGCCTTCAAGACCTAGACAAACCTCACCCCATGAACCCGGGCACCCCTGCTAAATCACCAAACGTAGCGAACCACTTGGGGTGACCTATGACCTCATTTATTCAGATTTTAGTTCTGAAATTCTTTCACAATATATACATCGGTCAATGATATATAGAGTTTTAAAATAGAGAGGACCTGGTTTTATTGGATCTATATTTTTAAATCGTTCAACTTAAAAATTTAGCTTTGTTTTCTAATTTTTAAGCGTATTTTTTTCAGTAAAATTTAAGATACATATTTTTTTGAGATTTAAAACAGAAACATTCTTTGGTATACCGGGCATTAAAGCTATGAAAAAAGTCGTAATGTATCTTGATTTCAACGAGAATTTTTTGTATCTAAATAAATTAAAATACCTATTTTGTAATTACATAAAACATAAAAGAGCTTTTATGATGTAGGAAGTAAAGTAGTTAACTAAAGGAACGAAAATAAACTGTTATACACTGCGCTGGATCTGTACTACTTCTCGAGCTGCTGCCTCTTTGAATCCAATTTACCTTTGGAAGTACAAATTGCTTTTTTCCCTCTTTTATTCGATTCAGTGATCACCATTTCCCACTCATAATCAGCGTTTGTCGGAGCTGTGATTGAATCTTCAATACAATATCTCTTCTCGGTAGACCATACAATTTTGAAATATGGAACCATAGAATAATGACTGTAGGTTTTTCTAACCTTTCAAATTGTATAGAGAGCGTGCTAAGCTTTAAAATATTAACACAAATACGAAAATTCGTAACAAAATAATACGCAAACGTAATTTTTTGCGAATAAAATTTTTATTCCCTTTTTAATACCTTAAAATAAAAATACCGAAAGAACAATTAAACTACACTAATCTACTGTGATTATCTAATCTATTAAATTTGAGTGACAGAAGAACTGTTTTCGATCTAGTATTTTTATTTAAAATCTTGTATAATACAATAAGCAGTCCTGAATTATTGGCGCTCATAAATTTTAATATGCCAGCCAGAAACACAAGATCAATACTACCGTTTTATTGTGGCAATACTGCGACCATGGCCCATTTCAATATACCACTACATAGAATTCAAAATTAAGGCAATATGCATTCGCATTTAGACGTATGGAATGTGTCGCTGATAAAATTTAAACACGAAATAATGAAATCATTTATCCATAATTCAAGTACTCACTAAGGAAGTTCCTTGGTAAATTTGTGAAATAAATTTACCTAATATATTTATAACATTTCTCTACGTAAGTATCGTATTAATGCATCTTAGTAATTAATTGTATGATTTATAGTAATTTCATTAACCATCACAATTATAAAAAAAAAATTTAAACTTTTTTTCTTTTCATCATTGTTACCAACTTACAAATATTGGTACTATCTTACAATAGCGGCTATTCTTATTATTTTGTTCACAGATTTTTTAAATTTTATTGTTTCATTGGAAATAAGTTGTTTCCTAGCTTGAAATATATTTGACTTATTATTTACATCAAACATTTTCAACGAACCTCTTAAGTTATTTGCATATATATCTTATATAAATATATTTTTTCATTGTTGAAATATTGTAATATTTAAATATACAAACGCTTTTTTTCATGCTGTTGCTATACCTTATCTATGTTATGTAAAAGCCGAGTGGCGTTAATTTTATGAATAAATAAATAAATAATGTTATCATGCAAGTTATCATAAAATTTCATTTCGCACAAATGCGTCATTTTATTAAAGAAAAAGAGCTCTTGGAAGTAGAAACATGTTTTCATTCCCTAAAAGTATTGTTGTGGTGTCGGTTAAAATGAGAATTGTCACTTGTTTTATTATTCTATGATTTTATTTGTAAAGTGTCAGTTTGTTAGAAGAAACCATAAAAAGAAAGTGATATAATAAACATAAATGTCGTTTCTTCGTTACACAACTTAGCAAAACAAGTGTTTTATTTATCAATTAAATTAAAGAATCAAACATCTATATTATATAGATTTATGTATTCTAATCTAAAACGTAAAATGAAAGTAAATGTCTGTCTGTGTTTGAATTATGTCTGATTTCAATAATTATTTTTTTCATTGATGATTTCGAGTACCTACAACCTACATAATAAATAATATATATATTGTTAAACATCGCTAGCAGTTTACCGTTCAGAAGAAAATGAATAATAATTACAAAGAAATTGATAGCCTCCGTGGTCGAGGACTGGCAAGCCGTAGGTCGCGGGTTCGAAAATTATTATTATTTTTTTTTAATATTAACTCCACACAGGAGGCTCTGAGGAAAATAATTTCCCTCAGGGCCTATGTCATCTTTACGGATGCTGTGTGGAGGGTGTTTTTGAGGAGAGGAAGGAGTGAATATGGGTCTTGAAGAGACCCATGTTGTAGGAGGGAGGAAACACAGAGGCCGGCAAATTGTTCCACAGCCGAGCTGTTGAACTCAAGAACGAGTCGTAGAAACGACCCGTTCTCATGTGACTAATGTCAACCGTGTACAAATGTTGAGCGCGCGTTTGGCGTGTTTCCCAACTACGCACCGGTGCCGAGGGGATCAATGACGCTAGTTCCGCGGAGCATCTTCCATTGTAATACCGGTAGAACAAGGACAGCATTCCCACCTGGCGCCTGTGCTCTAACGATTGCAATCCGTTTGTTAGGTTCTATCAAACGGACCGCCCGTTTCTGCACAGAGTCAAGGGTTTTTCACTCATTTCAAAATAATATATAGTACATTTGCGGCACATGCCAGAGTGAAAGATACTTTTAGTATCGTCCTGGTGTAAGACCAGCATTCAGAATTGAAACGTTGCTTGAAATGTCTTTAGCCGTGTTTGGTGACCAGATCTGAAGAGCCAGATACTTCTCCATCTTCCTCTTCTCCATCTCCTTCCCATACCCTCTACATTTAGCCTCGCAACATGCCCCAATTAGGGGTGCCATATTTATATGGATGGCTTCAGATGGTTGGGAGCAGTTGGGACTCTTGCGCAGTTTCACAAGAAGAAAATAGAAATGGGCCGACCGTTCTAGGGGAATTTTTTTTTACATGAGCTCCACACTGGAGGCCCTGAGGAAAATAATTTCCCTCAGTGCCTCAGCTTTGATGATGCTGTGTGGAGGGTTTTTTAAGGAAAGGAAGGGGAAGACAGTTCTG
Source organism: Glyphotaelius pellucidus (assembly GCA_936435175.1). Taxonomy (NCBI): domain Eukaryota; kingdom Metazoa; phylum Arthropoda; class Insecta; order Trichoptera; family Limnephilidae; genus Glyphotaelius; species Glyphotaelius pellucidus. The sequence continues at coordinate 18,179,733 of OW386538.1, read as the reverse complement.
GAAAGGAAAAGGGTTTAAGGGGTGGAGGGAGGGGTTCAGTGTGTCCTCACTCCATGAACCCGGGCACCCCTGCTAAATCACCAAATGTAGGGAACCACTTGGGGTGGCAAAGGTGTTGGTTATCCAATAAAGGTTCCCGGGGCGGCGGTACCCATTCCCGCCTCACAAATGCAATTAAAAATCGTCAAGCGGTTCGCTGGCCAAGCGCCATGTTTGGCCTGTAAATGCTTTGCTTTGTCACTATTTAAACAGAATATATAAAATTATTCAAAAAATAATAGAGGTTACTGTAGTCCTTCAACTAGATGTGAATTTTTAAGACCTGCCATAGAATGGTTTCGAAATCAAAAACCAATGCCATATTTTATATCAGTTTTGTAAGACAAACGGAAATATGATGTATTTATACATCATTCATATTGTGGGGTTCAAAAATAAATATATTTTTTATTTCTGGAAAAATAGACGAATACACACTAATTGAAGCGTTATTAATTTGTTTGCGATTCATTTCGCTTGTTTTGCCCTTTCTCCTTTTCCATGTCGCTAAAAATAAACTTAAATAGCCTAGCCATGTGGGTAATATGATGTCATGAAAAAGTAATACACGAGACATGTTCAAGTGGCCCGTAAGCCCATGTATACAAGAAAGAATGAGACGTCTCTCGGCTGACACAATACAATTTCTACAACGAATTTTCATGTAGACGGCTAGGACAGGTAGGAAGGTAGTACTTTTATACATCCCGGACTGTTCTCTGACAAAACGATGGTCTCTGCAAGATAACATATTTAAAAAATTATGTGACCATAAACACACCTGAATTTAAATGGAGCATGTTAGAGTAACAACCATAAAACATTTACTTTTATTAAAAAAATAGGTGAAAAGTACATAGGTTCGCAGGCTATCATGGATAGCGAATTTATTGGTTTCAGGTAGCTGAAGTTCACGGAAGAAATGGCAAGATCTCATCAATTCAATCTCAATATAATTCTTGTCGAAAGTCCGTATAAATATAGAGCGCGCACAAGACGATGAAAGCATATTATGAAAGAAATTCTATTTGTCAGAACAGAGATTAGTGACGCGGGTATTATCCCCTTTGTTATTGAATAACGTGGTGTTGAAGTTTATTTGTTAGTCATGTGAATAATTGTTTTAAGGAATTAAAATAACCCAGTTCCTTATTTGCATTCATGTCATACCAACCCCATTTATGCCATGAATCTAAAGCTTCTTTTATTTTAGCGAATTATTGAAAACATCTCAATAAGAGATATTTTCTACGATTCAAAGACTTTTCAAAGACTATTTAAGATAAAAATCCTTCAACGATTATTTTAAGGACCTTCTAAAGAATTCACTAGCGGTCTTAATTTTGTTTGTGTTGCTGAAATACGCAATCAAACTAAATGATTTAAAAAAAAATTACATTTAGCAAATATTATTTAGTATGTCTTGTACTATACGTAACTTATCTTGCATCAACCGTATCAAAATGATGAACTATAAAAAATTGAAACATCGTATAAAAACCATCTTCAAATCAGTAAATTAAACTTAGTCTCATTTAAGCCATGAACAGTTTGGTTGTGTATTTTATTTATTTATTTATTAATTAACGCCCTTTTTCGGGGCTTTTACATACAAAGCATAGTAAGAAAAATACACATTTATTGTACATAACTGAACTGCCTCAATAACAATATTTTAAATTTGTTTAAAGATGAATTGAAGACGTCCACTGACTTGGTATAATTGTTTCCCTCTATTAGTTGGGCAAAAAATAATACATATGGTGATTAGTCCCAGAATTTCCGCACTGAAATAAATCCTGACTTCTAGTATTATGAAGTGGAATTCGGAAGCTTATCAATTCAAGCAATACCGGACTTTCAGCTAAATCATTTAGAATTTTATATAGAAATACCAAGTCAGTGAAAATTCTTCTGTCTGACAGTTTGAGCATATTCATATCGTTTAAAATAGTGTTGTAGTTCAACATAATTGCTGGAGTACCCATTTTAAAATTAAGAAAACGTAAGAAATTGTTTTGAATTCTTTCAACAGCTTGTACATGTATATTATAATGTGGATTCATCTAAAATTAAGATTTGTGTGAAACCAGCTGCGACTTTGATTTTTTCCCAGGCGGTCATGTAAATACGTGTGAAAAAAATTATACTGTTTCAGACTATAATGCAAATGCGCATGATGTCTCCTGGAAGGAATTACTTAATATTGTCAATTTTCTGAGAAAGGCCATCACCTATTAGTCGTGCAGTAAATATGTAGTACACACTGTAGCAGTGGCGTTGAAAGCTGATTACGTCAACGGAATATAGCTCTACATGCAACAATTCACCGTGTTAGAACGTGCCCTTATATCTCTCTATTTTTAAACAACGGGTTATCTGAACTTGTAGGCAAATGGAAATTCAGAATAACATTTTGTTGGGATTGTTGGTTCTAAATAATTTGTTATTTCGCTTTGATTCGCCATGTTTTCAGAACAAACATGAGTTTATGAAATATAAATAATGGTTACCTGATAAAAAGGTCACGAGTTTATCATAAGTCGTTACGTTCGTAGGGAATAAACATCAAAATAAACAGTCAAGCCATATTTTTGTTATTGTTTTTGGGGTGTTATGCCGTGTTTCGCTACCTCCTTCTTTAGCCAACGTTTCGGACAGCGTTACAGTGTCCATCATCAGGGCAGATGAGTAAATGATATTGGTGAGAGTGTTTACTTATGTGTGTCGAAGCGATACCGTGCTGCCAGCTCCATTTCTCTACGAGCTGGTGTTAGAAAAAATTCAGCATGGTTTTTTGCGTTTAGCTTTGGTGTAGCCGTCAATTACCGGATACCAAGAACTATTGAGCTTAGCTCCGTCGTCTCTGTTAATATTGATGGGGTTTTTATGGATTTCAATTGCCTCCGTAATTAGGCGTGCTCTGTAAGTTTTGGGTCTTCCCAGGACTTCAGGAACAAATCCAAAGTAATGGCCGGTTTCGATTAAGTGCTCGGCGATTGCCGATTTGTCAGGGTGGCCAAGTTTACAAGCACGAAAGTGTTCCGAAATCCTTTTGGAGATCGTCCGCTCTGTCTGGCCTACATAGACCTTGTCACATCCGGAACAGCTGAGTTTATATACTCCATCTGTTTCCAGAGAAAACTTAGTCTTTGCCGACCTCAGTAGGTCTTGGATTTTTGTCGTGGTTCCGAAGACCGTCTTGATGTTCTCTTTTCTCAACAGCCTGGCAATTCTGTCTGTTACATTATGGACGTAAGGCAGGAAAGCGCAGCCTTTTGACTCTTGTTCACCCCTGTCACAACAAGAGTCAAAAGGCTGCGCTTTCCTGCCTTACGTCCATAATGTAACAGACAGAATTGCCAGGCTGTTGAGAAAAGAGAACATCAAGACGGTCTTCGGAACCACGACAAAAATCCAAGACCTACTGAGGTCGGCAAAGACTAAGTTTCCTCTGGAAACAGATGGAGTATATAAACTCAGCTGTTCCGGATGTGACAAGGTCTATGTAGGCCAGACAGAGCGGACGATCTCCAAAAGGATTTCGGAACACTTTCGTGCTTGTAAACTTGGCCACCCTGACAAATCGGCAATCGCCGAGCACTTAATCAAAACCGGCCATTACTTTGGATTTGTTCCTGAAGTCCTGGGAAGACCCAAAACTTACAGAGCACGCCTAATTACGGAGGCAATTGAAATCCATAAAAACCCCATCAATATTAACAGAGACGACGGAGCTAAGCTCAATAGTTCTTGGTATCCGGTAATTGACGGCTACACCAAAGCTAAACGCAAAAAACCATGCTGAATTTTTTCTAACACCAGCTCGTAGAGAAATGGAGCTGGCAGCACGGTATCGCTTCGACACACATAAGTAAACACTCTCACCAATATCATTTACTCATCTGCCCTGATGATGGACACTGTAACGCTGTCCGAAACGTTGGCTAAAGAAGGAGGTAGCGAAACACGGCATAACACCCCAAAAACAATAACAAAAATACTTTTTGGCCGTGAAAACCTAAAAACATACCAGTCAAGCCATAAATCGTCTGCTCAAAAAACACTACGTACGTTTTTATATTAAATTAACAGCAATTATTCTTTGTGTGATGTTTTCGATACCTTTTCTAATTTGCGGATGAGTTTATAAAAGAAAACTAGATTTATAATTTGGCTTTAAAATCATGCATGTGTGAACAATGAATCGTTGATGATCAATAATGCGTTGGTGAAATATATAATAATCCCCATAGTTACCGGTTGGTAATAGAAATATTCATAATAAAACAAGGATAGAAATGCAAAAAGATGAGAATTAAGGTGTTTTCCTCGTATTTCCCTAACTGTGAGAGTGTGCGAACATCTTTCACGCCAACAACCAGAATAAATGTGCCAGGAACGATATTTCAGATTTAAGAAGCACAAGTATGAATGTCTGTGCGGTTTGACATAAAGATGAATATATGTAAGGAAAGCAATCCCCGTGTTTTCTTTCACAAATTCTTTTCGGCATAGGCAAATTTCATGTGCTTTTGAAGCTTTATTTATTTCACGCTCAGCCAGTGTTTGCTCACATTTTATCCTTTGTATGCAAAAATTCATAAAGGGACAGAAATCATTATTTTAAATCTCATACCTTTTTGAGAGTCCCTTCCCATTTTCTTTTTTTATGCCAATAGAAAATACAAACCGGTCATTTTTATTGTTTTGGTAAGAATCAATATTCGGGGCTGTGTTTTGTGGTATTGGGGCTCTTAAAGGGTTTTATTTCTTATTTGTACGTAAGTGGGTATATAAACCACATAAAATTACCTCCGGTAGAACCTATGTATTTTTTACCCCTACGTTGGGGGATTCGGTGATTCACGGGGTTGGTGCCTCGAGTATATAGTACAAGGCGCGACAAAAAAGACAAAGCAGTTTTGAAAGGTTATTAAAAATAAACGGCGTTACCTCCAGAAATTGGGGTTTATTTTATTTTATTTCATGTTGGTCTCTGCAGATTCAATATATATATATATTTTTACTAATGTTTTATTTTAACCACCACTATTATCCACGTAGTAAAATACCCACACACAGGCATCGCGTTTGTGGGATTTTTTTTTACTCATATTTTATGTTATTATGTATTTACCTGTTTGTAAGTTTACCAAAAAAAAAAATCGGTACGTCAGGCCGTTTTATGCATCAAGTCCTGAAGATGACATCGAAAAGATGATGGCCCCCAGCAGCGAAACATTGATGCACATCTGCATTTTGGCACATGTCGATGGGCGTAACGGTGATTTTATCACAAATTCGATCCTTGAGTTCTTCCAAGGTATGAGGCCGATGTTTAAAAACTTTTTCCTGCAGATAACCTCACAGATATCACTCATTAAAAAATAATTCCCCTCAGGGCATTTGTCATCTTTGGGGATGCTGTGTGGAGGGTACTTATAGGGAAAAAAAGAAGAATACGTTCTGGGAAGGAAATGAGATATGAGGGGTGGGTAGGAAACCGGGGGTCAGTGTGCTCAAGAGTGGCGGACGTATGAATACATCCCCACCAATGCAGTGCAAGGCAATGTTCCAAGAGTCCTGTTAGCGAAGTCAAAAAATCATCTCTGCTGATCTGGTCTACCACGCAGTTGTTTGACAGACGCATCTGCCGCCAAGATCCGGATAAACCTAACCCCACGAACCTGGGCGCCTCTGCTATGTCACGAAACTTAGCGAACCTTTTGGGGTGAACTATGGCGGACGTGTTTGCTATCCAATAAATGATTCTGTTAGGAACAGCTGAATCAGCTTTGTTATTTGTATACTCTGTCCTTCTCCAACAAGTCATAAAATAAATTTTGGGCAAGATATATATTTTTTTGGTATTTTTATAAATAATGTGACATTGACCAATCAACATGCAGATCGAGTTCGAATGATACGTGATACCGAAAGAAAGAGACAGATATATTAGTTCTATCATAAACGAGGAGGATTGGGTATGTTGTAAACTTGGGTAAAGAAGGTTGTAAACAAACTCATCATAATGGCCCAAACCATTACATTGACGGCGGCGGTCTTTGTAGGTAAAAGTCAATATATCTCAAAAAGTATAAAAGATACGTACCTGTTTCTTCACCATAGTTGTAAAACCATAAATCATGAAATGTTAAAAAAAAATCACACCATTACAATAATTATTAAGCATTATATCTTCAAATTACTTCGGGCTGCCGTCAAAATGACGGTTCCGGTCTTTCTAGTAAGTGTTAACCAAACCTTGAGACATGCCCGCCATCATATAACTATTCTACAAGCCCCATAACATAAAAAAATGCAGCAGCAAATTTGCCAATCAAAAGCTCTTCGTACCTTCAATAATATTTGCCCGAACTCTTAACGACATTGTTTCGGACACGCTCCCATCTATTCTTCTTTCGTATGGTGGGGGGGGGGTCAGAGGGGAACATCTAGGTCTGCAAGCTAGTCAAGAGCCTCAGGCGTTGCCATCTGGACCCCATCAATCCCACCGGGGAATGAAAAGAGCGGGCATTCGTTGACCACATTTTCGGTGGTCTACACCTCACCGCATTCACACATCTCCGACTCTTTAAGGCCCCATCTATACATCATATCTATTTATTTATTATATGGGTACAACGGCTATGGGAGCACCTTACCCTATTGATGGCGGACCAGAATTTGCGAGGCAATGAGAACCCAGGCTGTCTCTTAGTGGGGTCTTGTACGAGATGGGTATTTTTCACCTTGGCCGATTGCCACTCAAGCTTCCACCTATCTTCTGGTGTGAGAGGTGAATAGAGGAGTTTCTTTTTCCTTCTGTCCAGAAGGGTTTTCGGGACTTCAAGCGACATGCCGATGAGAGACGACATCATCGTGCAAAGGTATAGCGCTTTTTTGCAGCGCCTCCTTGTAATCCCTTAGTGTTGCAATCTCTCGCCTGATATTTGGCGGGGCTATATTTGCAAGTACGGAGAGCCAATGGAGAGGAGTAGATTTTAACGTTCCGTTGATGGTTCTCATTGTGGCATTAAACTGACGACTATGGAAGTGTGGGCGCTTCTAGCCCATACTGGAGCACAGTATTCGGCAGCTGAGAAAACCAGAGCAATGGCTGCCGTTCTAAGCGTGTTGGCGTCGCATTTTCAGCTAGTTCCAGCTAGCTTACTGACCAAGTTTAGTCTTGTCCTGGTTTGTTTGCCCACTGTTTCCATGTGTTGCTGGTAGTTCAGGCTCCTATTCAAAGTTACTCCAAGATAGCGGGGAGGGGAGTCATGGTAAATATTTGTTCCATCAAACTGAATACAGAGTTTTGAGTTTGCTAGTGAGTTACTGAGATGGAAAGGTGTCACAACTGTTTTCGACCCATTTGGCTTTAGAATTAAGGATCTCTTCTGCTGCGTTGAGGGTTTTGGCTTGGGCTGTGACGGCGATGTCATCTGCATAAGTAAATTTTCTGCCTTTAGTGTGAGGAAGATCTCGAGTATAGATATTAAAGCGATGGGGCCAGCACTAAGCCTTGGTCAAGGCCATTATTAAGGGGTATTTTTTTGCTTTTTCGTCCGCCTAGAAAAACCCTGAAAGTACGGCCAGTTAGCAGTTGCTCAATAAGTCGTACTGTGATGCCATCCTCTTTGGTGTCGTAGAGCTTGACAAGGAGGCCTTTGTGCCACACCGTGTCGTAAGCCACAGAGAGATCAATGATCAATGCTGCCGCAGTCTTAAGCCGTTCCTGGAAACCAGATTCGAAATATGTTGTCAGAGCTAGCACCTGGTCGCAGCAGTTGGGTTCTGGTCTGAAGCCAGCTTGCTCTTATGGAACCACTTTCATATCTATATACCATCACTATTCACATCTATATACCATCACTACTCACATCTGCAAACACGCTCATGCATACATACACCCATACTACACTACCACTATATATACATATAACTATATGTACATATCACAAATAAGAAATTTCGAGAAAACATTGTAATAAATACACACTATGAAATATTTAATACGTGCAATATTGTATCGTCCATTGTAAGCTACGTAGGTACTTTTTTGAAATTTAAAGAAAATTTGAAAAATACATTGCTTAGAATTATCTTCGCTTCGTGTTATATCAAATCTGAATAGCTGGATACTTCTCATTCATTCTTTTCTCCTACTACTCCATTAATTATGTTTTTTTTGTTAATTCTGACTATGGGCTTGAATTTTTATCTGTGTTATTGTTTACATTCGTTTAACATTATTTTTTTTCTTATTGCTTATCTCTACTAACTATAAGTATATCTCTCATAGTAAGTAGAGATAGAAACACTGAGGGCTGCCTGTGTATGAATTACCCCTCTTTGTTATTCACCTTAAAATATTGTGAATTATATTACCTTTCACTTATGTTTTGTAAATTCCTTCAGTCCCAAAATAGTTATAAAACTAATTTTATTAAATAAAGTTTTATAACTCATCGAGATTTCTGTGTAGCAAGAAATTACAAATAATAAAATAAATTTATTATAATTTTTTCCATAGGTTCACCTAGTTAATGTATCTAATAAGATATTTGTGCGGTATCTATCACGTAGACTCCTGAGGGATGAGAGGTGCAAAATCTCACCATGACATACTTTCGATTTCAACTCAACTGTATTCGTAATAGTATGTAATCAGAATCATTTCTACAATATGAAATATCACAAAAATCTTATTGGTCAATACGAAACATTCATTCGTAATGAAAAGATTACAGAAATACAAATAACGATTATCAATACTGATTATCACTTAATTATTATATTACGCCAACATAAGCCACGCTGCCTTTTATATTTTTGAATAAAATAAAATCATAATCTTCTCCTCACTATTTCGGAAAACTATATTAATTTTAAGGGATGTTGGCTGCTTAACAACAAATTGCATAAGTCCGACTTCTTCCGCTTAACAATGCCGCTGCGGGAGTTCTTGTATTGTAGAAATGTAAAGAATGCAGCACATTGATAAATGATTCATCCTTCACTGTGTTACTAACAATTTTCAATACTTTAACAATATTGTTATAGGTATTGTTGTAGTACATAATATTGTAAAAAGGAAAGTTAATGTATTCCTTACAAAAAAATATTATGAACAAAGTAATATATATTACAAACTCAAGCAAAAAAAAAATCCAGCTATCGATGAAGCCTATAACGTAGTTGGGCTGTTCTTCTTTTTAACCTACATAAAGTTGTCTCCACCCGTTAGTGGAGAAAAATTCAACAGAATTACCAATATTATTATTTTACAATTACTTTAAAATCTACTGTACTAAAGACATAACTAAACAACGTAAAAATTACGTTACAGAGTTGTAACTCCTCGTGATAGAAGTGGATTTCATACAAATCACAGTTGTCTTCTGCCACCTCGACTTGCGTATAATCTATAATGTTACAAAAAAATAATATGATGACATAAAATATGAAACTATTTTTAAACTTCAAAAGGTATAACCTATCAAGTGACAGCAATTATTATTTTTAATGATGTGCATTAAATATTAAAAATATTTTTAAAAAATCTCAAAACATTGTCTCCTACAAGTTTTATGTTGTACGTTAATTCCGTCAAGTGGGTTGTCATTTGAAACAGGTCTACACGCAGCTCGTGTTTGTCACCCCCAATAGGCATTTTAGGCTTCCTTTCTCCCTTGCTACAATTTCCCCTCTAAGATCCAGAGAGAATTCATTTCAAGTAAAAACAAAATGTGACAGAATGGTAAAAGTTATATAAGTTATACATAGTTATTTATGTTGGTTAAAAATAAAAACAACTTTATTCTTTTAAAACTGTAAGTAAAAACGTTTTTTTGTTGCATTTTGCAATTATGAAAAAATGCAGGTGGAATTTTTTTTTTTTTTAGAAAGAAAGACAAACATTCCCGGGTTACGAATAACCCAACAATGTTTGAAAATCTCGTACTACCACCACAGAAAGCCGAAAATGTTGCTTGTGTTGTGATGGAGGACTTAGCCAGCCGAGGAATTGAACACGGGACGCCCGGGTGGAACCCAAACGCGATGCCCACTCAACCGTGACATGAATCCATTGTGTTTGTAAATCAAATAAAGTTGCTCTGTACTTACAGGTTTACAATAATTCAGCACCATCATTTACATTTGAGCGAACACGAAGCAATTAGCAAGCTGTTAGATCGGTGGCAATCGGAAACAAAATGCATTTTATTTTCGTTCATACTCATCGCTGGGGTTAAAAGGTTCGTTTGCACTATTGGAGTACAAATAGCTAATAAGAGGAGGTCAAGTCGCGAATGTATTGCGATAGCTACAAACGATTTATTCATTAAATTACAAAAGCTATCTTTTTTTAATCGCTCATTAAATCAGATCGTTATTTAAAAATATTATTTCAATGATTATGCTGGGAAAACAAGGTTATCCAATGTAACAAGAAAACAGAAAGATAACTAAAAAAAAGGTACATAAAAATTAGGTGATTATGTTATTATATTTTATGTATTAAATATAATATCAACAACACGTTTATAAAAAAATATATATATATATTATCAATATTACCTGAGAGTTTGAAAATGGGTTTTGATAGAGACCAAAGCAATATAACGTATCCTCTGCACACATACCATCCGTGTGTTCTCCCGCAAGTCTAACCCGTGTCATTGACGTATCGGTGCATTAGTTGGCAGCACAAAGTGCAGTCGCGTATTAGATGCGCGTCATCTATTCCGTCCCTGTTACTGCCCCTTCTCCGCTACGCCACTGCAACAAACTTTGTTCACAAACTATATCCACTTAGTTCCCCGATTTATAAACACAGAATACCTATTATCAATTTATGCTGTGCATTAGGGGAAATTTCATGCAAAACTTCTTTGATGTGATTAGTTCATGTATAATGCAGTTTCAATCTAATATTTCACATTGCTTCAGTTACTCCAGAGATCAGGTATGTTCAGAAAACTGTTATTTTGGAAACTATTTAAGTGCTTGACATACTGATATTGAATAATAAAATAGTGCTTGAGCGCATTGCCAAAATGCTAATAAAATGTTCAAAATTGCAGGTCTGTTAAAGAATTTTTTTCCACATTGTGAAAAGTTGTTGGACTATATTTAAAAAGGACATTGTGTTAATCTGGAACTTTCATTAGTTACGTTGCTGTCAACAAACTGCTACAGCTTGGAGATAAGTATGTATATTACATAATGTATTCTCTTTGACCCGTGCTTGGTGGGTATTTGTAAAAATAAACAAGACAAGTCCCTTAGTAATTTTGGAAGGTAATATAAAATATTTCGTCATCAAAAAGCAACCCTATTGTGAAGACCGATATTTTTATTATTTATTATTTTAACTTTATGAGTAAAACCTCAAACTGTAATATTTAATTAAATGAAGACATTATGAGCGAAACTCAATCGAAAATCTGGAAACAGAAAAATCAGAAAAAGATATTGGCACCTCTGGGACTCGAACCCAGGACCTCCCTACTTTCCGGGTTGGGCGCTCTTATCCACTGAGCTAAGGTGTCGATATCAAATTCGGTCACTTTTAACTGTACCATACTTCGACTAAGAACCACCCATATTATCTTCATTTTTCTTAATGCATATTTTTATTGGCTGCCATCTTTATGAATGATTGCAAGATTCAACTCGAACTAAATGCAATCTAGATGGTGTCTGGATAAATTATTATCCATTTTATTTAATGTGCGACATCTATTGACTCTTCAGCAAGTCTGGAATGAATATTATTATTTATTATTTTAACTTTATGAGTAAAACCTCAAACTGTAATATTTAATTAATAATATTCATCCCAGACTTGCTGAAGAGTCAATAGATGTCGCACATTAAATAAAATGGATAATAATTTATCCAGACACCATCTAGATTGCATTTAGTTCGAGTTGAATCTTGCAATCATTCATAAAGATGGCAGCCAATAAAAATATGCATTAAGAAAAATGAAGATAATATGGGTGGTTCTTAGTCGAAGTATGGTACAGTTAAAAGTGACCGAATTTGATATCGACACCTTAGCTCAGTGGATAAGAGCGCCCAACCCGGAAAGTAGGGAGGTCCTGGGTTCGAGTCCCAGAGGTGCCAATATCTTTTTCTGATTTTTCTGTTTCCAGATTTTCGATTGAGTTTCGCTCATAATGTCTTCATTTAATTAAATATTACAGTTTGAGGTTTTACTCATAAAGTTAAAATAATAAATAATAATATTCATCCCAGACTTGCTGAAGAGTCAATAGATGTCGCACATTAAATAAAATGGATAATAATTTATCCAGACACCATCTAGATTGCATTTAGTTCGAGTTGAATCTTGCAATCATTCATAAAGATGGCAGCCAATAAAAATATGCATTAAGAAAAATGAAGATAATATGGGTGGTTCTTAGTCGAAGTATGGTACAGTTAAAAGTGACCGAATTTGATATCGACACCTTAGCTCAGTGGATAAGAGCGCCCAACCCGGAAAGTAGGGAGGTCCTGGGTTCGAGTCCCAGAGGTGCCAATATCTTTTTCTGATTTTTCTGTTGCCAGATTTTCGATTGAGTTTCGCTCATAATGTCTTCATTTAATTAAATATTACAGTTTGAGGTTTTACTCATAAAGTTAAAATAATAAATAATAATATTCATCCCAGACTTGCTGAAGAGTCAATAGATGTCGCACATTAAATAAAATGGATAATAATTTATCCAGACACCATCTAGATTGCATTTAGTTCGAGTTGAATCTTGCAATCATTCATAAAGATGGCAGCCAATAAAAATATGCATTAAGAAAAATGAAGATAATATGGGTGGTTCTTAGTCGAAGTATGGTACAGTTAAAAGTGACCGAATTTGATATCGACACCTTAGCTCAGTGGATAAGAGCGCCCAACCCGGAAAGTAGGGAGGTCCTGGGTTCGAGTCCCAGAGGTGCCAATATCTTTTTCTGATTTTTCTGTTTCCAGATTTTCGATTGAGTTTCGCTCATAATGTCTTCATTTAATTAAATATTACAGTTTGAGGTTTTACTCATAAAGTTAAAATAATAAATAATAATATTCATCCCAGACTTGCTGAAGAGTCAATAGATGTCGCACATTAAATAAAATGGATAATAATTTATCCAGACACCATCTAGATTGCATTTAGTTCGAGTTGAATCTTGCAATCATTCATAAAGATGGCAGCCAATAAAAATATGCATTAAGAAAAATGAAGATAATATGGGTGGTTCTTAGTCGAAGTATGGTACAGTTAAAAGTGACCGAATTTGATATCGACACCTTAGCTCAGTGGACAAGAGCGCCCAACCCGGAAAGTACGGAGGTCCTGGGTTCGAGTCCCAGAGGTGCCAATATCTTTTTCTGATTTTTCTGTTGCCAGATTTTCGATTGAGTTTCGCTCATAATGTCTTCATTTAATTAAATATTACAGTTTGAGGTTTTACTCATAAAGTTAAAATAATAAATAATAATATTCATCCCAGACTTGCTGAAGAGTCAATAGATGTCGCACATTAAATAAAATGGATAATAATTTATCCAGACACCATCTAGATTGCATTTAGTTCGAGTTGAATCTTGCAATCATTCATAAAGATGGCAGCCAATAAAAATATGCATTAAGAAAAATGAAGATAATATGGGTGGTTTTTAGTCGAAGTATGGTACAGTTAAAAGTGACCGAATTTGATATCGACACCTTAGCTCAGTGGATAAGAGCGCCCAACCCGGAAAGTAGGGAGGTCCTGGGTTCGAGTCCCAGAGGTGCCAATATCTTTTTCTGATTTTTCTGTTTCCAGATTTTCGATTGAGTTTCGCTCATAATGTCTTCATTTAATTAAATATTACCGATATTTTTGTCAAAATTCTCTTATCTGCACTCTTATGGGTGAAGCAGGTAACCTTTCTTTGTATATCACAGAAATATATTTCGAATATCGGTTGCTCATGCTGACTTGCATCATCACATTTTTTAATTTCTTCTACCTTCAAAAGTTTTATGCAGTAGCGTTCAGGTTTCTTGATAATGCGACGCCATGCTTTAATTATTGCAATATTAGCTATAATTGTGACAAGATATCAAGTAATTATGGAAATATTTATCACCTGCTTAAATTCACGTTTTTAACGCAGAAAAATGAATATTCTTGATTACGAAATTAACGAGTTCGTAAAATTTTTACATTTTAATTTATTTATAAAGTCATAAAGCCAGAAAAAGAGCCTGTGAAATTATTCAGTGAAGTCTCACAAAGCACGATAAACACTTCCGGGAATCACACGATCCACAAAAATTTCTACATCATCACTTAACACTGTGGTTTGACACAATGAGCGCAACTTTAATTGCAGACTTTATAATGCATGTGTTAGACAAGGTAAGGGAATACAGCAAACACTTTTTATTATTTTTTTTTATTTAATATAGATATATAGGTGTACAGTGGTGTTAATATAAATTACAAATTTGTACAGAAATTATTAAATTCTTTCTTTGGTAAGATTGCAATTTCAAATTTTGAAATTGCAATCTTACCAAAGAAGAAGCTGGTTCTTGTGCTTGATGAGCGAGTTATACTAATTATAACAGAAATAGAATAACATTATGCAATAGGTAAGTATATAATGGGAACAATTGAAACTTTTGGATCATCTATACGTGAAGGTGTTCATACATAGAATATGGTTACATATTAAAATATTGTGCACTTATCAAATAAAAAATAACAGCTAATATTTTAGAACGCAAAAAGAAAAAAAAAAATTATAATTCAAAGAAAGAATACGAAAATATTCTTGAGTTTCATTCTGTTTTCCATATAAATAAGTCACATGTAACTTTCTTGTAAATTAATACAGTGCTCTAGGACTTTCGAAAAAGATAAATAACGACATATGACACTGATTTTGTGACGTGCTTTTTCACGGATAAAAACTCAATGTTTGAAAGTGACCAAAAGACAAATTAAAATAATATTCAGTTCAGTTCAAGTTCTGTTTTGAAGCGGGTAGAAAGTATTAAAAATAAAGATTCAAGTGATTTTAGTATGCTTATAAAGATTAAGACCGAGGCGAGCGCGGTGAATTCCTAGCAAATTCACTACGGATTCGTTAGTATTCCAAGGGCAAAAAAAAAAACAATTTTCAGTTCTCTAGCACATCAAGAGTTTGGTAAGATATCGATTTAGTTTTTACTCTAGCTTAAATATACAAGCGGGTGAACAAAGTGTTCTGACGGTCGTAACTTGTAAATTGTTCGTGTACCAGAAAGTATGAACTGCTCACCCGGAAATGTGTTTTTAATTTCCCTCCCATAACTCAGCAATTTCCCTCAGTGGAACCTTTCGAAGAGGGTAGTAAATCGACGTAGTATTAACATACGCCAGAGCTATCTGCCGGCCAAAGGGAACTTTAAAAGAAGGTTCAGAGAAGAGAAAACTGATAGATACATGGAAGTAGCAAATGAACAGGAGAAGTTGGAGAAGAATGAGATATAGAAAAAGATAAGGTGTACGAAGGTTATAATACATCGCATTATTTAAGGAAATAATAAAATTCGGAGTTTTTGCTTGGCTGAGAGGTTAAAAAAACAAATAAATTTGAAGTTTTTTTTTATTGTGCGGTATTCCCCAGGAATTTTCAGAGAAAACTGGAACAAGTGACAAACGCTTTTTGCAGAACATCCAAGAGAAAGTTCATATTTTTATACACCTAATGTAGAAAAATGTTGGTAGAATATGTGGCTAAGAGTAGGTTGATTTGGTTTAATATTTTTGGTAAGTTGCGATGCACTAGCATACCTTCTGAAATGCACAATTGAGGAGCGATTTCACAAACCACTAAAACTTTTTTTTTTCGTCGGACGGTTTTAGGTGAATAATTACTCGGCTCAATATTTTATAATAATAATAAGAAACGATGAATAATAGGAAATCTCAATATGTTTTTGTTAAACGCCATATTTTTTTAAAAGTAATCGAAAATTGCGAATTTTGGTAAAAGAGTATAAGTATTTGAAAAAAAAAAAATTTCACGAAGCGAAATGTCAAAATATTTTAATGTTCGCTTTGTCTCTCAAAGTACCTGCATGCATAAAAAATAATTATATATACAGTACTTAACTTTGATACTAAAATTAAAAAAATACATAAGTAATATCTAAGCAAAACTTTTGATTGGGAATTAGAAATAAAGTTACCTCCTTCTTTAGGAAACGTTTCGGACAGCATTACAGTGTCCATCATCAGGTCAGATATGTATTTGATAGTGGTGAAGTGTGTGCTTATGTACATACCAGTTTCACTTCTCTACGAGCTGGTACGACATAACAATTTAAAATAGTTTTCTGCGTTTAGCTTTGGTGTAGCCGTCAATTATCGGATACCAAGAACTATTGAGCTTTGCTCCGTCGTCTTTGTAAAGATTAATGGGATTTTTGTGAATATCAGTTTCCTCTATAATTATTATGAGTGTTGGGCCTTCCTAGGACTTTAGGAACAAATCCAAAGTAGTGGTCAGATTCAATTAAAAGCTCGGCAATTGCCGATTTGTCGGGGTGGCCGAGTTATCATGCTCAAAAGTGTTCTGATATCCTTTTGGAGATCGTCCGCACTATCTGGTTTACATAAACCCTGTCATATACGGAACAGCTGAGTTTATATATATATACTCTATTAATTTCCAGGGAAAACTTAGTTTTTACAGACCCTCCCCGAAGGTCATGTATTTTGTCGTAGTTCCGAAGAGAGTCTTTCTTGTTGCTTTCTTTTCTCAGCAGCCTTGGAATTTTGTTCGTAACATTGTGAACATAAGGCAGGAAAACACTGCTTTTTGACTCATGTTCAATTCTGTTTTCATTTAGGGCAAATTTGGCTCTTGCGATTTGCTTTGTCTCTGTACGTTGAGCGTAACGGCCTTGCTGGGTAGCTTACGCTCCAATGCAGCTTTACAAGTTCCGCTCCAATTTTTGGTTCTTTACATGTTCTGATTGCGTCGCTCAGTACATATGGATAAGTTCTCTCCTTTGCACTGCACGATGATGCGAATCAGCATGTAAATATCGATTGGTGTGCGTTGGTTTTCTATATGGTGTGCCCTAGGCTACCATCTTATTTTAGCATCACCTCCATCGTATAAAAAAACCTCCACATCTAGAAAAGGCAGGGTTTTATCTCCGTTTTCCAGTTTCATTGTGAACAAAATTTTGCTGCGGAGTGAATTAAGATGGTCCAGGCATTTGTTCAGTTTCTCTGTACCTTGAGGTTAACTGGCGAAGACATCATCGACGTAGCGCCACCATACTTAGGGAACATTGTATCGATTGCCAAAATGACAAAGAAAAATATAGGAATAAGAGATCCTAGGTTCGAAGGTTACCTTTTTTATATTTTTTTGTGTCTTGTTCTGTTTTCGTGTTTTGTTTAGATTAATTAATATTATCTTTTTTCGATATTACTGGTTGTCGGGATAGCACTTAGAAGAACAAAAAATAAATAAATAATAAAATAAATCTCTACTGGCGAGGTACGGGGACAAACAACGTAGGTAATTTGTTTTATAAACCTATTTATTTTATTAATTAAGATTGGTATGTATTATTTTTTTACATTGTATCTTTTATTATTAAAAAAAAATATATTTGCTGTTTTCCCCACAAGGAATATAATAACTTTTATACAAAAGTAAAAAAATAACACATATATTTGTTGAATACAACTATTTAAATATTTTTTTAAGTTAATATTTTATTGTAAAACTGATGTATGCATTCTACACAAAAAACTTTTTAAATTTCCCTCAACTGCGACATCCGATTTGTTGGCGTCGCTTTTCCAGCGTCGACCTAATGCTAATCCGATCCTTCTTCCTACTACCTTCCTACCTTCACCACTTTCCTACCCCTTCTCCTCCTCTCCCCTTCCTTCCTCCAGGCCAATCCCAGAGCGGCTGTAACTCAACGTTTTCGTGACAAGCTATTTCAAAAACGGAGCACAGATTGTTCGCTGTGTATGTACTTACTTCAAGGTTGAGATATTAAAAGCTCCGGAAATTTGCATCTGGAAATAGTTCTTACTTCGCAGAAGAAAAGAACTGTTGCTTTTATTAAAATATACAACGTTTTCAGATTTCAATGTTTATTTATTTATTAATTTTGGAAAAGTTGACGACAAATCTTAAAATTAACATACAAATGGAAAGCGAAAATCAAAGGACAGGAAATCCAAAAATTAGTTAAGCATGTCATTTTCCTCCGATTTTTTTCTCTTCCGATATACTTTGTAGGAGGTGATCTTCTGGAAAATAAGTGTGTCCTTTATAGATGTACACTTTTATAAGGCTAACAGAGTATTTTACTCACCGCTCTGTTTGGATAAAATAAACACACTTATTTTTATTATTTACAGCGTGCTTTGTAAGAGGATTTTCTTCACGAAAAAAAAATTCTATTATTAAAAGAAATTAACAAAAATTAACAATTTTTCCGAACGATCTGTTCAATGTTATTTTATAATAAACAAAAGATAAATGATATTTTGATCATTAGATAAATGAGTTTTGTTTAGAATCGGTTTTGAGAAGAGGGAGATGAAAGTAAATGACTGTCTGCTTTGCGATTTGGAATTTGAGGAATCGTCGTTGTTTTTGTGCAAAGGCTTCTAACATTCCGGTAATATACCAGGAGCACGTGGGGAGTAATTAAATATATTAGTAAATAAGCGGTAAATTACATGTAGCAAGTAAATGCTTTACAATGGTTACGCAGTCTGACGTTGATCAGAAATGTCGCAATTGGAATGGCGCTCAGCCCTCTACTAATGGAATGAACGGAGTAACGAATGCTAATTTTAATAATTGTAATTGGTAATTTTAATTTAGTTAATATTAATAAATCTAAAGAAAACATGAAATAGAATCAAAGTAAATACATCTAACAAAATAACATTTTCTTCGTTTAAGTATATCATGGAATATGTTCGTAACCCTTATAATATCGTACAGGTAATATCTATACAATACTTTACTTTAAAAACCCTTGTAATAGGCTCAGCTAATGACAGTATTGTTTTAATGTAGATATTAAGAGACGGTACTCATATTTTAGCAAAAATCGTTAAAAATATTATTTAGTAAATATCTAAGTAAAAGATTTGTAAACTATAATATTGTAATAAGAATAATTATTTATCCAAAGTAAAATAATACATAATACAAACCTATACGTTTTTATTTTATTTCCTCGATTTTTTTTTACATGAGCTCCACACAGGAGGCCCTGAGGATTATTAATTTCTCTCAGGGCCTTTGTCATCTTTAGGGATGCTGTGTGGAGGTTTTTTTAAGGAAAGGAAGGGAAGGAGAGTTCTGGGAAGGAAAAGGGTTTAATTTGATATTCATCTCCACCGGTTTAACGAAGATAATCGCTTTTTCAAGCCAACGCTTGTATACAACAAAAAATCAATAATGTATCGCGAACAAATAATATTTCCTGCATATTTCCTGAAACGGTAGGGTCAGGAAGCAGGATTTTTTTGGACAACTTTTCCAATTATCCCTTAGATATCAAATGGTGGCCCCTTTATGTTTTTAGCCCAACTTATCTACCCATGCAAAAATTTAACCTAAACTTCTATTTATTTCGAATAACTTTCTGAAGAGTCATTATGCCTTTTCCTTCACGAAATATTTCGGAAAGAGTAATTTGACGTTTACATAGCATTTTGGGATCGAACCGCGTGCTTTCAATAATTATATGATATACCTAAAGATTTAGAGATTTTTTAAATTTATTTATTTTAAGATTAGCTTCACCCAGGAGGACATGAGAAAAAATGATTTCCCTCAGGGCCTATGTCATCTTTAAGGACGCTGTGTGGAGGATCTTATTAAAAAAGGAAAAATAGGAAGTTCTGGGAAGTATAAGGGTATGAGAGGTAGGTAGGAGTCTGGGGGTCAGTGTGTCCAGGTGTGACCGATCTATGAATTCAACCCTCCCACTGCGGTGCAAGGTGGTATTCCGAGAGAGTACGGCTGGAGAAGCCAAACGGACGCCCTCAACCATTCTCTCTGAATCCGGCCTGCCATGCAGCTGGTGGGCAGACACATCCGCCGCTAAGATCCGGATAAACCTCACCTCATGAATCCGGGCATCCTTGCTAAGTCACTAAACTAGTGCTTGGGGTGCTCTATGGCAAATGATTATCCATTAATTGGTTCCCGGGGCAGCGGTACCCACACCCGCCTCCCAAATTTTGAGTGAAGGAATTTTAATATTCATTTCCTTCAATAATAAAAAGAAATTTCATAAGCTAAAGAATATTAATATTATTATTTATTATTTTAACTTTATGAGTAAAACCTCAAACTGTAATATTTAATTAAATGAAGCTGATAATATTTAATTAAATATTTAATTAATTGAATGAATCTTGCAATCATTCATAAAGATGGCAGCCAATAAAAATATGCGTTAAGAAAAAATGAAGATAATATGGGTGGTTCTTAGTCGAAGTATGGTACAGTTAAAAGTGACCGAATTTGATATCGACACCTTAGCTCAGTGGATAAGAGCGCCCAACCCGGAAAGTAGGGAGGTCCTGGGTTCGAGTCCCAGAGGTGCCAATATCTTTTTCTGATTTTTCTGTTTCCAGATTTTCGATTGAGTTTCGCTCATAATGTCTTCATTTAATTAAATATTAATATTAATTTAATTAATTTTTGACACTGACAGTTTTTATTTGTTTTTTGTTGGCTTGCCAACAGACATAACATAAATTTTATTATATAAATTTACATTTTTAATATGATTATAGCAATGATTTCAATTATAGGTGAGCAACGCATTCATCTCAACATTCATAGTGTGACTGCAAGATATAATACGTAATAATAAATTATTTTTTGTGTTTCTTGGGCATTAATTATGTAACAATTTATAGACATTTTGTTTTTGAAGAGTTTTATTTTTTTTAATTTTTTTTTTATTTATTTATTATATTTTTTTCCAATGTACATTTGTTACTTAAATTTTAAATTTTTCCGCGACCGGTTTCGACACAACCGTGTCATTCACTAGCAGGATTAAAACTAACTTAAAAATTAAAGCTAATTTTAATTTGGTACTTGCATTTAATTTTTAAGTTAGTTTTAATCCTGCTAATGAATGACACGGTTGTGTCGAAACCGGTCGAGGAAAATTTTTAAATTTAAGTAACAAATTAAAAATAAGTTCACAAAACAAGTAGGATCAAAATCATACAAATAAAAGTGTTAAGCAGACTAGATGAAACATGGCATTTGGATGAATTATGACTGACTACCATTTTTGAAATTGTTAACCAATAAATTAATAAATATATGAGTGCACATATGTACGTATGTACATTCTACAAAAAAAGTATGCATACATGTAAATATACATACACACAAATTTCTATGAACTTTTGGGTATTTTGTGAGATGGAAAATAATTTGAATGGGTAAGAATATTATGTTAATATTCAGAACCATATAAACCACGTAAGTCTATAGCTAAGTCAATAGCTATGCGTGGTTTATCCTTTAAGGTACATATATATGTGTATGTGTCAACGTATAATATATAATTATATTATATCATTGCAGAAGAAGATAACACTTATAATCTAAATGAAAATATGAAAGAAAACAAGACACAGAAAAACAGAAAAAAAACAATGGTCGCAACTGGGACTCGAACCCAGACCTCTCGTCTTACCGGGACGGCGCGTTTTCCAATTTCGCTATTGCCACCTTCTGTCAAACCGTCATATTTGTCAATCTCATATTTCAAATATTTAGAATCATTAATATTATCTACAACCAGTTCTTTTTCCATATTATAGGCAACTACTCTTTTTATTGGAAACAATCATTCAAAGAATTGGTTTGTAACCTGAATAGCGTCTCGGATAAATGTATCCGAATTTATTCATATGGAACTATTGACTATGAAAGTCTAAATGAATATTCAATTTTTTATGAGAAAAACTCTCTTTTAATAACTTTTGAAGGTTATTCCCATCAACGTAATATATCATTGAAGAAGAAGATAACACTTATAATCTAAATGAAAATATGAAAGAAAACAAGACACAGAAAAACAGAAAAAAACAATGGTCGCAACTGGGACTCGAACGCTAGTTATTAGACGTTATTAAAGCTAGTTATAAACTAGACGCTATTCAGGTTACAAACCAATTCTTTGAATGATTGTTTCCAATAAAAAGAGTAGTTGCCTATAATATGGAAAAAGAACTAGTTGAAGATAATATTAATGATTCTAAATATTTGAAATATGAGATTGACAAATATGACGGTTTGACAGAAGGTGGCAATAGCGAAATTGGAAAACGCGCCGTCCCGGTAAGACGAGAGGTCTGGGTTCGAGTCCCAGTTGCGACCATTGTTTTTTTTCTGTTTTTCTGTGTCTTGTTTTCTTTCATATTTTCATTTAGATTAAAAGTGTTATCTTCTTTTTCAATGATATATTACGTTGATGGGAATAACCTTCAAAAGTTATTAAAAGAGAGTTTTTCTCATAAAAAATTGAATTATATTATACGTTGACAATATATTTTTTTGGTTAGTTTTAGTTGAACGATTTCTAAATTATTTATTTTTAAACATTCAGACCGACGAATAATAAATACGAATGTTACAGTCTGCCGATGATATTTTGAATGTTTAAAATAATACAGAATATACGTTACGGTACGAAAGCGTAAAAACGGAACAATAAAACCAGACAATTAAGGGGGTATTCTAGTCTAGAAGCAATAATAGTAATCCGAAAAAAAAAAACAAATTTATTTTTAATCCAAACAAATGCTGCTATAGAGAAATCATAAAAATTGTTTTTCGCAAAATGGCGGCTGCCTGAAAAAAAAAGACATTTTTTCACTAGTTTTTTTTAGAATAGTAAAAATTAAAATTTTTTTGTAGTTCTGGTTCATACGATAAAGTAATTTATAGAGAAGGCTCACACCAAATTTCAAGTAAATTGGTTTAGTAGAACTTGAGGTATCGTTTCAACCGTCTCAAAAAAAGTGGTTTTGAAAAAAATGAGTTTAAAATTTTGTTCTATTTAGATTTTGGTTAGATTGAAATTAAAATGGTTATTACTTTTGAAATAATAAATTTTAAAATAATAATAATTTCGAAAAATCCTTATAAGGAGATATTTTTGTGGAGAAATATGAAGAAATTGAAAAGTTAAACAGTCCAAAAAATACTTTTTAACGTTGCCATATCTCGTGCCATGTAAGGAATGTTAAGTGAACATATTCGTTTTAACATGTGGATTTTAATAAAGCAGGTTTGCTTAGAAGGTTTATAATTAGATATTATTTAAATGTGGTCATTTACAGAACTTTTCTTCCCATTGTATTAAAATTCATAATTAAGTTGATAAAATGTGAAGGATTTATCCTAATTTAAATTAGGTTAAAGTAAATCAATCCAAATAAACAATGAAGAGTGAACAGTGAGTTTGGTTTGAACGTGTTGAGAAATGGGGCACATCCATCAGGCAGTATTAGGCTAAGTGATACAGTTTCAACGGTGAATCTTCCAGCCTTTTTGAGGCTTTCTGGCACGGAATTAATGGCAGCCGAGATAGCTAGCAAGTAAGTTAACCAAAATTTGATAATCTCATCCGTTTACTCGATTCGCCTAATATTTATCAACTGGAAACAAGGAGAAACAATTACTAACCGGCAGTTGAAAGCGATAACAGAGCGAGGGCGTATCGCGAGCATTCGCTTTGTAGCGCCAAGGACGTGAATTGTGTTTACGCCTTAAATCGGTGATTTATATCTGGCCCGGAGATATTTACGCGTGAAAAGAGATGCCTCTCGCTGGATATTTGCGAACCAATCATCGTTTCGGTTATCTTTATTACAGAATTAGGAATAATTTATAGTCGAAGTATGAAAACCAAACTCTAACTTGATATTCCGAATAAATGTTAAAAGTTGGCTAAACATAAAATTTATTAATAAAAAATTTAAGGAACGTTCATAACTTCTATTCGTACAAGTCGTATTACATTGTATCTGAGTCATTACGTGAACCCAGCGGTAAGTTTATATAGGTTTGCTATGTCAATGGGTAATTACAAATAAATCAGAACTTTGAATTATAATTAATATTTACAGCAATATTATTCTAACGTACGACTATAATGCCTTTTTTTAGTTAAAGATACTTAATTAAAATCATTAAATAAATTGCGTTAAAAATATTATTTTTTTTACATTAATTCCATACTGGAGACACTAAGGAAAATAATTTCCCTTAGGGCCTATGTTATTATTCGTTGTTTTCTTCAAGCGATTTCCCCAACAATTGATGCACACACGCTTTACAATTAGCGTAATTTGTTTTACAAGATGACAATTATTTTAAGAGATTTAATTAAATATCTTTTTGTTAGAAAGTTATGTTTGGTTTAAAAAAAAACGCATTTAAAAAACAGTTTGTAGTTGACAACAACGTAACAGTTAGAGTGCTTTATTGAGCCAGACTTAAAAAAAAAGACGAATGTATCCCGAGACGGCACTCTAAATAGAAAACAAAGTGCAATCTTTTCAATAATACAGTTTTTTTCAAAAAATTAATTTTTTTAATTTATTTTTAACTTAATGATTAAAAACTGAAATTTAAATATTTAATTAAATGAAGACAATATTAGCGAAACTCAATCGAAAATCTGGAAACAGAAAAATCAGAAAAATATATTGGCACTTCTGGGACTCAAACTCAGGACCTTCGGTCTAAGGTCCTAGGTTCGAGTCCCAGAGGTGCCAATATAATTTTCTGTTTCCAAATTTTCGATTGAGTTTCGCTAATATTGTCTTCATTTATGTAATGGAAATTTATTGCTTTCAGATTTATCGGATTTTGTTTATTTGAGTAAATACAATCTCAACCCCCATTGATACCTACAATATTACTTTTTTGATGTAACGGCTTCATAGTTAAATGCTTTAAAGGTCACTTGAAGTAATTAATGGTTTTGGAATACAAACTTCACAAAAAAATATAGGTTTACTCGTACTCATTTCACGGTTTACGCCTCTCGAAAATTCTTTCCCCCACTGGCGTGCCCATATACCCAAGATACCAAAAGATTTTTTTTCCTTCTTTATCTTAATGGTTTACAGAATTTTGGTTTTAGATCTATACAGGTTTTCGGTTCCAGTCAAAAATCTGAATTAGTTCTTCTCAAGACCCTTTTCATCTTTATCTTAAAAAAAATATTTATATTGATTCAGTTACTGATTAAACTTCGTGGGAGTATTTATTTTTTATTTATTATTGTACGAGAAATTATTTATCTAAAAAAAGTAAAATCTTTCCATTCGACACTACATAAAAAATAATCGTAAGGCTATTTAAAGAGGAATTAAATACATCTACTGTTTAAGAAATTTCATCCATCGGCACCAATCTTCTTGTCATTCTATGTTGTGCTAGAACGTCTGGTCTGCCATGTGGTATTTTGAACAAGTTGTGGCAACAACTACGGTTGAAGCCTTTAGGCACGTGTGCCATGGAGTTACAAAAGGAACACGCTAACAATAGAGTTATGAATTATATTAAAACTACAAGATTTGCATAACGTCTAGTTTCTAGACTAAATCTATTTGTTGCCTCAACCTCGGATAAGTTCCATGCGTCTGCGTATAGACATACTTAAAGATCTTCTTCTGGATTTGTTCCAGCATAATTACATATTTAGTTCATACACCGCTCGGAGACTCCAGCTTACTTCTTAGGATGCCATCTAACATGACTTTTATTGCATTTGGATCATTTAACTATTTGGATGTTCTGATGATAAGTCCCAGGAGTTTATTTATTTATTAAGAATTTACGGCACAAGTGCCATTTACAAATGTGTATTTCTTTAATTTTTTACAAAGTTAAAGTGTAGTGAAGCAAGAAAAGATTTTTTTTAAATAAGAAAATATAAAAGAAAAATAATATACTTTAGTAATAAGTTAATGCAAGCAGATGAAGGATCAGAATAAAAAACGAACAAAAAATGTTATCCAGTAACCTCGTTAATATGTATTATAAAAATGTTTAATTAGCATAATTCAGTAGAGGCATATTAAAAATATCAGCGACAATGGCATAAAAGTTACCAATGGTTTGTAATTAATTTCAAACAGAATAGTAGCCGGAGACCGTAGTATAATTGTAACAATAATACATAATAGGGAATCTCAATCTAATGGTAGGTACATTAAGGTGAAGCAACATTAATATATCAGGGCTACCTAACCGACAATTTTAAATTTCATATTAAAAAAAATTACTTCTTAACTTATTTAACTTCAACAATTTCAAAAAATCATAATCTGTCGACTAAACGAATTCCAAGTCTAAAATTAATACATCTCAAAATTTTAACTATTGTCGGACTCATTCATTGACATAAGTGATTTTTAAAGACAGGTTACCAAATTGTATAATTATATTCTAGAATGCTTCTAACGAGAGATGTGAACAGAATTTTTAAGGTTTGAATATTTTTAAAATGGCAGGAAATCCTTACTATAAAACCCTACATTTTCAAAGCCGTGTAAGCGATAGAAGTTGATACAAAGCAGAGTTGAAGAGAGCCGTGATGGAGTGAGCCGTAATGTGTGGTCCGAGTACATTAGTTTGGGATCAAAGACGATATCGAGATATCGTATCGTCTATGTTGGTATTGACTCGGCATATGTTTACCCTTTAATGCTGTTCACAAAAACTACGGGTTTCTTTCTGGGAGTGGGCTGATCATTCGGCTATAGCATCAAGGTCAATTGCATTTTTAAGCAGTCTTGGTAAAAGATTAATTCCATCAGAAGTTGGAGGTCATCCGCAAATATATATATAATTTGTTTTTATAACCTGGATTGTTTGTTTTCTAATTACGGCCAAAATAATATCAGTATTATGCAATTTTTATCCTAGGTAGTGCTGTGTTAGGTGAGTATGTGATTATGATTGCTTCATTTGCTATTGTGTAGTTGATATGTGGTTCATTTCAGTTGATGTGATTTAATAGTACGTACGTATTCAGTTTTTTTATGTCAATTACGTAAAATTTTGTAAATATGGAGTATTGTTTTTTTAAATGCGCGATGTAACATTAAATTAGATAAGTTACGCCAAATAACATGAAAATAAAACCATAATTCGATTTTTAACCAGATTTTGTTTTTTAGTTTCAGCCGCTGATTGCCAAATGAAGTACATAGTACATAGTGTTATCATAATTGCAAGATTTTTTTTAAATACCTAGTTAGTGTGATACTACGAAATCTTCTACTCAAAAACATGGCGTAATCTTTATTAATCACCATGTTTTATTAATAAACAAAAACTGCCAAAGAAGCACTTCTACGAAAATCGAACCCGCGACTTCAACACACTCTGAGCCACGGATGTTACTAATCTGCCACAAAGGCAGCTTATCTAAAGATTGTGAAAGTTTATTCCGTGTTTTAATGTGGTGATAAACCTAAAAGTTTCCACTACAATTTATTAAATCGCTACGACTACTGGGACTTGGGATTCCTTATTTGTGGAACAGCCACTCCTATCCTTGAATGTATGACTCCATTTATAAATCTAGATAAACGTTTTATGTGAAAACTTGATATCCTCATTCGTCCTGAGCGCGGAAATATAGGCCTCAGGATTCGTTGGTTCACACAAGGATCATCGTTCTTTCACATAATCTAACTACAAATCGTAGATATGGTATTAAACCTTTAATTTAACACTTTTTGGTAAAACAATCCAACTACAAATATGTGTAAAAGATATGTTAGTAAACCTTATATCTCACATTTTTTGGTATCAATACTTACCTTCTTAAACTAATCAAACAAAGTGACAGAAAATTGATTCAGAAAATATAAATTCCCCTTTTCGTAAGTAATGTAAGTAGTAATTTCGTTAGTACCTACCCATACTTCATAAGTTTTTCCACTTCTATGAAAATCAAAAAAAAAAAAAAAAATAGTTAGGTACCAAAATCAACGGAAATCAAACAACAAAAAAAACCCGAATACGAAATTCCAACGAAATTATAAAAAAAACATCATTCCAAAATCGGAGATAAAAAAACACATCAAAAATATATTTCGTTTGATCTCACCATAAAAATCTTCCCTACCCACTTTTTCTTAAATGGTTTATTTCACAACCCTTTGAAATGTCTGTACTCTAAAGCCAGTTCAATAGCTCAGGATAATAGGCTACACGGTAAACCTTGCAGCTTCGATTCATCCACATCAGAAGAAGTTTCCCAATGCGTTTAGTTACCGCGGCCTAAACACTTTGCGATAGATTTAGCTTGCCAAAACTAGTTTTCTCTGTGTCGCTGATGGGAAATGAAATACTTCACAAGAGGAACTGTAATGCAAATCGATTTGGGATGAATATATTGTATTTATCCGACTTAGACTTCAAAGCACAGTGAGTGCATGAGGGCTTTCGGAGATACATTTTTTACTCTTAATGTATTTATTGTTAAAATAGAGGCACGTGGATATCGCATTAGAGCAACTATAACATAGTTATTTTTAAAATGCGGAAACTATGGAATGGATGGTAGTTTTATGTAATATTTACTAATGCTAACCGTTTTATTTCTTTATTTTTTTCTGGAGTGCAAGTGCACTCTAAATTATTTGAAAATATAAATTTAATCTTCCTATACGAATAGAGTTGATTTTGTCACAATATTATTTTAAAATAAATCAAGAAGACACGTGGAAAATTCGCTGCTCTTCGGATCTAATCTCAAAACATAGTATTTCTAGCAACGTTTCGATTCTGAAATTTCGATTCCGGCGGTCTTTCACCAGGGTACTTACTCCCTGTCTACTGCGTGGAGGGCCGGAATGAGAGACACTGGTTGAGGGAGGCCTTTTGACCTCTCCAACCGGACTCTCTCGACCCATTGCCTTGCACGGCAGTTGGAGGGACGGATGCATACGTCCGTCACTCCTGGGCAAACTGACCCTCAGTGACCCCTTCCTACTCTCTCCTCATTTCCGTCATACCTCTTTCCTTCTCAGAACTTTCTCTTCTTTCTTTCCTTAAAAAATCCCTCCACACACCATTTCCTAAGATGACATAGGGTGACTAAGATGAGGGAAATTAGGGCCTACCGTGTGAAGCATATATAAAAAGGGCGATACTCTATATAGTATCTGCCACTCATTATGTCAAAAAAAATTATGGAATATCGCAATGCTGTTAAGTAATAATTAAAGAAGACGAATTTTAATACATATTTATTTTAAAGGTTTTGATGAATCTGTAAGAAAATAACAAACCCGAATCTGTCAGAAATTCCATTACAATAATATGTTAAAACAAATATTAAACTTATTTCCACTTAATTTACTTCTGACCGTAACCAGTTTTAGCCTATTAAAGCTATAATTAGACCAACATACTAAGCCAGTATTTTTGATTTTAGAGGCAGCGTTTCTTTTAAGTTTCTTTTACGTTTCATTGCATCTCTTCTTGGAATTGAAAGGCAAACAGAAAAAGGTAGGGAGAAAGCTAATTGAACGAAATTAAGGCGGTATTCTAGTCTAGAAAAAAAATCAATTTTTTATCTTCATATTTCCAAAGTTTTAATATTCAAAAATATCTCCTTAAAAGGATTTTTCGAAATTCACATTATTTTAAAAGTTATAACCATTTTAATGTCGCGGTTTAGACGGAATCTTACCAGAATCTGAAAAGAACTAAATTTTAAACGCATTTTTCTCTAAACTACTTCTTGCGAGACGGTTGACACGTTATCTCAAGTTCTATGAAACCAATTTGCTGGAACTAAAACTATAACAAAATTTTATTTTTACTATTTTTAAAAAAATTTGAAAAAAAACTCAAAAATCTTTTTTATTTCAGGCAGCCGCCATTTTGTGAGCGATAATTTTTTTTTTACTTTTTCTTAGTTCGGGACGTAGCCGCATTTGTTTGAATTAAGAATTATTATTATTTTTTAATTACTAGGAGGGTTGCAATCGTGTCAACTAAGGCGCGCCATTTTTTTAGACCTCCCACTTCAACACCCTGTAACTTTTTGAATTTTGAATTTTTTCGTTTGATTTTTTTTTTTATGTATTTTTTATTGTTTAATCAATATTTGGATTAATAATGGCGGGTAAAAATATAAGCGTTTTTTTATTGCACCTGAAAAAAATACCTACAATTCATACTTCTAGACTAGAAAACCCCTTTAAATGACAAAGTTATCACTTGAAAAAGGAATTTAGTACTTGACTTAAAAAAAATAAAGTTTTTTAGATTTTTATTCTAGGAAATAATAAAAAGAAGAAGAGAATGGTATTGAGTTGATTAATCTATCCTTTGCCTATGATTCATATTTAAGTTGTGAATAATATATGTAGGTGACAAAACGCCAAGATTTGTTGCTTTCTCGAAACCCATTGGTTTCGAATCTATTAGTCTCTGGCAGGTTGTTAAAAAAATATCTTCCGCATTCTTCTAACGCCTTTGTTTTAACACAGCAACCTCCATCTTCAAACACTCCAGAGCCTAAAATGTAAAAACCGTTCGCGCTGACTTCGCTGAACAGATTGGATTGAAATTATTGATTGAGACCATAAAATTCGAATGACAATAAAAATACATACGAACAATTCATTTTGAAAGTTGCGAATTACGTAAAAAATAAGTGTCATTGTTTTGAGGGTAAGCAGGTTCTAAGTTATTTGAAAGCCGTTCTTAGAATAACGTTATTCAGCGGACAGTTTTTTGCTGGAAAGACACCCCTTGAAAGTATTCTATTTCCCAGGAGTGATTACTCTCGGAGGAAAGTGCTCGCGCCCCAAATCTCAAATTGGAGACGGATATTGTATAATACATCACGCGGAAATACAAACCAGGAACTGGCGCGTGTAAGACCCAAAATGCTTTACACTTCAATGTGGACGCAAGAAATAAAAATACTTATTTTTTGGGGTGAAATCAAGCAATTTGGCAGGATTAATGGTTGCAAAGGTTTATTTTTATTTTACGGTAAAAGTGAACGACAGGTTAAAACTCATTTCTTTTTTTGATTATGTTAGCTCAACAGGAAACCCGGAGGAGAAAAATCCCTCAGCCATCTTTGGAGATCCTGTGCGGGGGGTATTTTTAGGGAAAATAAGTTCTTGGAAGTAATCTGGAGGTCAATGCGTCCAGGAGTGACGAAAAGTCGAGGGCACCCGACATTTTTCCGAAACATTTTAAGGACCAGATGGGTCCCTTTATTGGTTCCCACGTCAAGGCTACATTGTTTTTAAAACAAAGCTAATATGTGCAATAATTCTAAAAGCCCCCGACTGTCCTTACATGGCACAACATACATTTACGTAAACCAAAAACTCTTGTCCGAGGCAGTTTGTTCCTGTTCTTGGAGACTGTTGTTCTACTGTTAGTGGAGAGATAGCATTTATATAGAGGAACTATTAGAATTATTAGAAAGAAAAAGCAAATTCAAACACGTTCTTTCGACAGCGTACAACACAAGAACAGCATCTAGAGTCTAGAGCTTCTGGCAAGCCACAGGCAGTCCCGACGAGAATCAGTAGCAGTACGATAATAAAGTGGTCCTTCAAACCCCTTCACACCGCACCCGGCAGCACAGTGAGACGTGACCCCTGAGAAGACGGTTGGATAGTGAAGAAGAGGCTTCTGAAGAACCCAAGGGACTGAGGAACTCACTCCAGCCGACAGAACCACAAAGAAACCGGAGATCAGGGTCGAAGAGAACCCTCCCTTTCTACTGCTACGTCAGGGGTGGAGTTCAAAAGGGCTCAACCAGCCTTTCCCAATCCGACCCGCCACGCAGTGGGCGGGCAAACGACCTAAACAAATCTCACCCCTTGAACCCGGCACCCCTGCTAAGCTACCAAACTTAGCGAACCACTTGGGGGTGATGACAGGGGTATTGATTATCCTATAAATGGTTCTCGGAGCGACGGTACCCATATCCGCCTCCCAAATCGAAAAAGTATTACCTCTTACAGATAATATTTTGCCACATTTCCTACATGTTTTCTGATATCCTGAATTATTAAATTACCTAAATTTATTGATTTCGTTCGGCATTTTTTTAAGTTCTATTAAAAACTATAATTTTTAGTGCTATTTTAATATTATTTACAGCATAATTATTTTATTTTTCATTTTATTAATCATCAAAGCCCTTTTGGTCTTTTACATTTTTTAAATTTTTTTTTTTATTTATTTAATATTTGTATGTTTTAACAATAAGTATACATTTTTTTACATGTTAAACAGAGTTGTAAAATGAACATAACAATAGCATTTCCTCATCATAAAGAGACATCATACATATTCTTATATTTCATGTGATTAGGTGTAAATAAGATATAAATGGGTAATATACGTAGTATCTAGAGGCATGTTCAGAAAGTAAATGTACTGGATTGTTATATACACTAGTGGACTTAAGTGTGGACACTTTTTATAAATTTCTTGTATTTGATATTCATTCACCCTTTTTTAAATCACGTTGATGTTTTACTGTAATTATTTTAGCTAATTAATTAAAAAAACATATTGGAACTTTTAAAATTTAGTTTTGAGTGGATTTCTTTATATAATTTCGGTCCTAGATATGTATTTGTCTTTTGATACTTTTCCGCTTTGCTCCTCGAGAGCACAAGATCCTTTCTGGTGTGACTTCTTGTAATACATTTATGATCAATTTTAATAAGATTTTCTACATTTTTGTGTACATGGATGATAACCCTTTTTATATAGTTTTGACGAACATCGAGTACATTAAATTTGTTGTCCAGCTAATCGCTAGAGAATCTACAGGGTTTACGCATAACGACTCTAATTATGGATTTTTGAGCCTAACAATCGGATCTAAAATTATTCTACCTGACGCTCCCCAGCCAATACAAGCGTAGGTTAAGATGGGGTTGCACAATCTGAAATATATTGTTCTTAGGTCTCATTGTTTAATTATATTACGTAAGGCAAGGAATATGTGAATCAATTTTCTTACCCGAATTGAAAAGTTGTTGATGTGATATTTTAACTCA
The DNA here is from genome assembly GCA_936435175.1 of Glyphotaelius pellucidus. Lineage (NCBI taxonomy): Eukaryota > Metazoa > Arthropoda > Insecta > Trichoptera > Limnephilidae > Glyphotaelius > Glyphotaelius pellucidus. The sequence goes on along the minus strand of OW386538.1, from coordinate 18,146,526 downwards.
CATGAATCTCCTAGATATTGTTCACACATTCCAAAGCTTCATAGTTGCAATTAGAATAAAAATTATTGGAATTTCAATTAGGTTTACATGTTTTTATTACGTGTGATGTACTAGGTTGTCCTTTTAGGGCTGAATCTTATGTATTAATTTTATTTAGTGTTAGTAAATTTTTGGCAAGCCATTGTTTTATCGCATTGATTCCACTTTCAGCATATTTATGAGTTTGAGTTCAATCCTCTCCTTCAAATGTAGCTACCGTATTGTTAGTGAAAGTAATATTTTTTCCACGTACTGTTAGGTTGTATAACTCATTGATGTAAATTATAAATAGAAGAGGTCCCAGTGTGCTTCCCTGTGGTACACCAAAGATAGTGTCTACACACACCGTTTTTCCCATTTTAAGTTGTTGGCTTCTACCCGTTAGTAACTCTTTAACTATTTGTAGGGCATACCCATAATACTAATATTTTGTATCCTTTGAGGAGTAATTTATGAGAAATTTTATCAAAAGCCTTGGTTAAGTTTAAGAACAGTGCGATATTTTTCTTTCCGCGATCTATATTTCCAGAAATATGTTCTGTAAGTTGCGATCCCGGCCGAAAGCCGAACTAATTTTTGCTTAAAAGTTTTCGGCTCTCTACACAGTTATTTAATCTATTTTCAAAGATTTATTGATAAATTTTTTGAGATAGCACTCAACAGGAATATTGGTATATAATTGCCTATTTCGTTTTTGGGTCCACTTTTTTGGATTGGTACTACTACAAACTTTTTAAGATGATCGGGGAAAACCCCTAAATAATTTTTTTTATTGAAAATGTTCGTTAAAGGCGATGAAATATTGTGTTGAGTTGATTTCTAGTGTATGAGTGTTAAGACTGTCTGGACTTTCAAATGTGTATTGTTAAGATTTTCAATGATTTTTAAAACCTCTTTATTTGTCGTAGGTGGAAATTTAAATTAAATTTTTTTTTTGGTTCTATTCCAGATGCCAACGAGTCTTCAGTTTCCATGGAGACACTTGGAATGTTTTACGCAAGGTTAGACCCACGTCGTAAAGTATTGGGTTAGCGTGGCAAGCAATAATTGTGCCCGAATCAGTGGTGGCTGTGTTTCCAATCAAAAGTTTGTCAATATTAGAGTCAATTGTATTTTTAGTATTGGTAATTTTTTTAACGATGTTCCACATGTTTTTACTAGATGGATCTTGGTCAAGTTGATGCTTACAGTATCGTTCTTTTGCTTTACGCATACAATCTTTACAAATGTTACGATACTATATATGTGTTGTTGTTTAAGAGTGTTTTGTGTATATTTTTGATATATACGTGTTGATTTTGTTAATAAATAAGTTGAGTGCATTGTTATCTTCAGTCCCTCTACATATATCTTGCCATGTTTCATCATTTAGATTCTTAATTTAGATTGTAATTATTGATTGCATTTTCAAATGGGATTTACAAATAAATAAAGTCTGTGAACGACTCAGATCTGTTATTAGCATATTATATAAATTAAAATTTTATGTTCCAATTTGCACACTTCGAATAATTTATTTATCATTAGCTGAATCTATTATAAATATGGAATTACAGCTTGAGGACTTTCCTGTAAAACAAATGTAAATCGTCTTCAATCAGTTCAAAATTCATCAGTTAAATTATTAGCTCATAAAAGTTTTTTTTTTTTTACATTAACTCCACACAGGAGGCCTTGAGAAAAATAATTCCCCTCAGGGCCTATGTCATCTGGGATGCTGTGTGGAGGGGTCTTTTTGAGGAGAGGAAGGAATGTACATTGGTCTTGAAGAGACCCATGTTGTAGGAGGGAGGAAACACAGATGCCGGCAAATCGTTCCATAGCCGAGCTGTTGAATTCAAGAACGAGTCGAAAAAACGACCCGTTCTCATGTGACAAATGTCAACCGTGTACATATGTTGGGCGCGCGTTTGGCGTGTCTCCCGACTATGCACCGGTGCCGAAGGGATCAATGACGCTAGTTCCTCAGATCATCTTCCATTGAAATACCGGTAGAACATGGATAGCATTCCCACCCGACGCCTGTGCTCTAAAGATTGCAACCCGTTCGTTAAGATGGGAGAATCTATCAAACGGACCGACCGTTTTTGCACAGAGTCGAGGGTATTTTTCAAGTATTTTGGAGCTCCAGACCAGAGGTGGCTGCCAAATTCAACCGTGGGGCGCACTTGCGATTTGTACAGGGTAAGCAGTTGTGTACTATTAAAGTATCTGCGGGCCCTGTACAGTACGCCCAGTTTTAGAGAAGCTAACTTTACTCTGTTAGTTTATATGAACAAAGGCATAATGTTCCGTACTTTTACCAAAATCTCAAAATTCTCTCAGTAAGAGCAATTCTGTGGTATAAAATTATACTTCCGCATATGAATAGCCCTATATACATAAATAAACTGGACCACACTTACAAAACTCGTTTTACGTTAAATGAAGGACTAATTGTACCTTAGCATTTAAACAAATACGGACAAAGAACGCTGGACTATACGATACCTAATTTCTTAAATATGTTACCTGCCGAAATTAAAACATGTACAAATGGTAAAACAAATATTTTGTTGGGAAATTGGCTTGCAATTTTTATTTTGCAATATTGTACTAACACAAAAATTCTAACTGCATTTAATTATGTAAAATAAGTTTATTTATATCTCCAAAGTCAAAGTACCCATCGACAAACTGTTAAAAAGTAGTTTATTGGGACTTTTCTTTTTTCTGTATAATATTTTATTTTTTGCTGTCATATTGTATTACTTTGTATTTATAATAAATAAATTAAGCCTTGAAAAAAAAAAATTAATCCCTCAGGATGATGTAAAGATGGTTAGTCTTTACATGTTTTTAAGGACGGGTTGTTTCAAAAAATTTGATGGATTCATCAAATATTTGAAGTTGATTTTCACGTTCTGTGTAAGTTCTATTCAAGTTCTGTGATTATTTCAGTTTTGTGAAGCAGCTGTTCTATCACGATATAATAACAGAACTTGAATAGAACCTACACAGAACGTGAAAATCAACTTCAAATATTTGATGAATCCATCAAATTTTTTGAAACAACCCATCCTAAGTGATTTTTTACTAGTCTTTACAAGTTTTTAAGTATTTTTAAGTGTCTGGAATGCTTATTACGGTTGTACAGTGATCAATTATTGTAGTGTGAATAATAAACGGCACTAGTGGCCGTAATATTATGGTATTTATGTGATCTAAACGTGAAATGCTATTATCTTTAACCCTGGTAGGAACTTTAACGTTCATTGCGAAGTTGTTTTCTGCCATGCGCACAGGCAATTATGACATTGTGTGTGTATATTTCTAAATGTGTTAAAATTTACATTCCCCATTACTATTTGTTATTTGAAGTCGTCGCCTCAGTTCTTAATTGTCCAACAGACCATTTTAGTTTTTGTTCAATCTCCACTTTAAAATTAAAAATAAAGTATAAAAAGAAATAGTTGATCACTTAACTAAGAATTATTTAAATGTATGAGATCTTTACCTTTACGGAAATAACTTTATCTCAAACACCTATCATAATTTTTTATTGAAATAATGAAAGAAAACCTCCTCCTCTTGTAAAATTTTCTAATGGTCTGTTGGACAAAAACGAACCAAGGCGACGAAGTCTCTATATTTGTTGAGTTCAGAGACGAGATTCTCCAGAAATGGATGAATGTCGTGGAATGATGGTGATCTGTAAATGCTAAAATGCATAGATATCCATTAAGTACTAATTTCAGACAATTTGATGATCTGTTGCGAATTTCTTGAAGTTGAGAGTGGATGTCATCGCAAATGTAAGCTACCACCGTTTTGATTTAATTGTTGTGTTGTATGATTTTCATGATATTCTGTTATTTGTTTTGCGAGATATGAGTTATTCAATCTGCATTCTGTAAGTATTGTTACATGAAATCTCACAGTGAAATTAATACTGTCTAAAAATTAAAAAAAAGCCATCAAGCTTTTCCATTGTACGGATATTTTGATGTATAAAATTAATTTTGTTTAAACTCCATTGGCTCTCCAGTATTATCTATTTCCGAATAGATTTATTGAATAAAACTTTTACAGAACTTGATAGTTTGCTTTGAAATTTGAACAATTCATCAATTTTTGAAGTTGAATTTCAAAGTGTGTGAAATGTTTCCATTCAAGTTCTATTGTTATTTCAGTTTTGTGAAAGAACTGTAAAAGCATAATATAAAAAAGAACTTAAAAAAATAAAATAATGGTTAAAATTTGACGAATTGCTCATACATCAAAGTTAACTTTCTAGTTATGTGAATTTCCTGTCATTATTTCAGTTCAGTGAAGCTATAATAATTGGGTTATATAAATGATTTATTTTTAAATATAAACAAGTGTCAACCTCTAAATTTTTCTCGAAATCCAATACTCTTTCAATATTATATTAACAATGCGAATCTTTCTATAGTAATAATAAAAGATCTGGGTGTCGTTTTTGGTAACAAGTTGACATTCGTTCCCCACATTGATGAAATCACGAAAAAAGCACTTAAATTTCTCGGTTTTGCATTAAGATCGTCGAGATGAAATGTTTACTAATACATTAAAAACGCTGTACGTAACACTAGTATGAAGCAATCTTGAATATAATTCTTCTCTCTGGTCGCGTTTGAACAATATACATTCACATAACATTGAAATAGTACATCATAGATTTTTAAGGTAAATAAATTATAAATGACACATTTCAATAGAAAATTTAAATTCAAATTATTGAATGCCATTATTTGAGCTACCCGAATTATCACAGCGATGAAAAATATGTGATGTTTTATAATTATTTAAAATCAACGGATATTTGGATAGCCTTGAACAAGTGAATATGATAAATTAATTATCAAGTAACCAATAATTACAACACTAGACTTCATGCTCCATTTAATATATGTAGTTGCTTTTCGCACTAACTTTATGTTCAACTAATATCTTCAGAAATTACATCGTGTTGGGAATGAAACTTGCTTTGTTGATATATTTTTTTATAAAAACATCGCTTCCTTTAAAAAACGTTTATGTATGCAGATATTATGTAACAATCCTTGAATATCAAATTGTTAACAAATTCACTAAACACTGCTCTGTAACTACCTTAATATATAATTGTTGTGTACCTTTTATTTTTTGCTGTATGTTGTGATGCTCCTGTATAACTAACGAACGTTATGATGCTCCTGTGTAACTTACCAATGTTATGATTCTCCTGTATAACTTACCAATGTTATGATGCTCCTGTATAACTTATCAATGTTGCGCGTTAAAACCATCAAGGCGTAAATAAATAAATAAAAATAAATAAAATAAAATAACAATATAATTACATAACTTGAATAGAACAAAAAAACAGTTTATTTATAAACAAGTTCTGCTAGGTAATTATTATTACACGTGACAGCTGTTTCGCCTTCTGAAGGCATTATCAAACTATTCAAACTGACAGTTTGATAATGCCTTCAGAAGGCGAAACAGCTGTCAAGTGTAAAAATAATTACCTAGCAGAACTTGTTTATAAATAAACTGTTTTTACAAATTGAATAATAATATTATTGAGTACATAAAAGAAATAAAAAAATAAAATGGAGTTCTAAAAATTAAACTTGATAACAATAAATAAATTGAATAGAACATTCTCAAAACGTTAATGTTTATTCTAGGATTCTAACGAGCTTCCAAAACACATTCTAATTTAATGTGAACGAGGTTTTCTATTCAAATTCGGGTGGCGTGTTTTTGCTAGAGTTAACAATGCACCATCCGCGCCCGCGCCGGGAAGTGTGAGTCTGTGAGTGTGGAGCCTACCCCATCTCGAGAAGTAGCGAGTTCATTTGTCACCGTACTTGTAGGTTGTATGTTCTTGATTCTAGGGTATGGGAGTGGAAGTGTTGGGATCGCAGTACGGTGCTAGCATAAAACGTATTTTGTTCTATGTAGCTAAATTCGGGTACTTCTTGTTGGGCACACAAAATCCTCAATATACTATTTTTCTGGGTTATCTCCCGTGAAGCTTTTTGTTTCCTTATTAAACCACGTGAATAGGCAATTTGGTTGCGTATAACATGCTTAATTTTCTTCCTAAGGGGGTTACAAAAACCCTTTTTCTTTTCATACATTCAGCACTTTATTTCTAATAATAACCTGATAAATACAATCGAACCACGTAATAATTAAAGAATTTACTCACAGGGATAGGCAGAGAGGATGTGAAACTATGAAATTCTGCCATGACACACACCCCTTTTACCATTCGATTTCAGCATTTAACTTAATCGTGCCACGTCTTTCTCAGACGTCCCCGATTTTCAATCAATTAAAACTTTTTGCAAATTGATAGATTTTCATTATTTATTTACGCCCTATTTGGGTTTTTACATTTGAACACCCAGGTACCCACATAATGAAACATTGACTTTAAAATATGGATATAATACAGAGTGCATACGATAATGATAAGATAAAGATACATAAAGGTACCTACATAAAAACATATTGAATTTTAAACAAGGATGCAAAATATAATATAGCGCACACCCTTTGAAGTAATAAGAAATAAGTGCAGAAACAAATTTAGAGTACTGTCAAGAATGGCAAACAATTTTGATAAGATTATTTTTATAAGTAGACCGACTTTCAATACCCGTGATGTCAATATAGCTCTCATCTCAAATTATTCAGTCGATTTATAGCGGAATTTTGTTTAATTTTATTCTGAGTTAAGCATAAAAATAAAATATTATTACATTATCATCAGTATTACCACAAATCCAAAGAAAAAGTTGATTTGGTCCAATAGAACCTAGTGAAACGAACACTTATCTAGTTTTTACAATAATTTATTTATTTACTCTCTTGTGAGCTTTTACGTTAAATAATTATAAGTAATAGAGTTGTTTTTGATATAGCAAGTAATTGGTACTAATTTATAAAATAAGTCAAATTACAAAGCACAACCCCTTACACTTTTTTACCCCTTACCCTTACCTCTGATTTATAAGACTTACTCATTCCCCCTAAACGTACTTCGTACGGAACGACGGTCTAGAGATGTTTTATATTGCAAATAGAATAACGAACGCCAATTAAACGCCATCTTTCACGCTAAACAATAAAATTATTATTGCTACATAATTATCCTTTATCACAAAACTTAAATATTTTATGAACTAACATATTTTTGCAAGCAATCAGATTTCTCTTTTATAGGTAATATTTTAACAATGAACATTCTATCCTAATCCTAATTGCAATATTAGATATTTAAATGTTAAATACAGCGAAGGACATATCGACTGCTCCAATTAAGACTGCAGTAACTCACAATTTGGTGTTTTTGAGTTAGTTACATTTTTGGGTTTCATAAATTATTATCTACCTCCTAAGAAGACATTTGTAACTCTAACAGTCATACAATTTGAGAAAAAGCCTTTTCAAAATTGTTGTAAGTCACTAAGTCATTAGTTTTCCATGTACTAAAGAAGTAAGTTGAGTTACTGCCCTTTTCATCGGAATATTTTTTTTATCTATGGTCTTAAGTCAGGCTTACTTATATGTTCTATGGAGAAATATCGATATTATCATTTGAATTGGGTTTGGCAGTTAATGTTGCAGTCATTACGGTTGGCCTACTGTAATGATAAAATTGAAAATATGAAGAGAATCGTACCGTGAAAGTGTTAAACATGAGAATATCCAGTAGGACAGCTAAAATTGTAGCTAATGCTAGAACATTATCGTCTACAATGCAGTCTAGTAAGTCTAAGGATGGGTTGTTTCAAAAAATTTGATGGATTCATCAAATATTTGAAGTTAATTTTCACGTTTTGTGTAAGTTCTATTCAAGTTCTGTGATTATTTCAGTTTTGTGAAGCAACTGTCCTATAAAAATGTAATAACAGAACTTGGATAGAACTTACACAGAACGTGAAAATCAACTTCAAATATTTGATGAATCCATCAAATTTGTTTAAACAACCCATCCTAAACATTGTATATCTCAGACATCACCTACAATTTATTTAAAACAAAATTCTAATGTCTCGGAAATTGACTTGTGATTTCTTATTTTTTACGTATTGTTTGTTCATATACTAATTTATTATTACAGAATCTACTTCTGACGACTTATTGAGTCCCTACAGAGATCAGCAAGATTTTAGTGGAATGAATTCTGATGACGGTTAGAAGCCTGATGAATGTAGTAATTCAAGACCTGTAGAATTGATTGTTTGTAGACCAACTTCTCCTGATAGCGTGTTACTTTTTAGTGAGGAAACAGGATTGTTCTATTGTGCTACAAAAATAACTGACAATATGGATAATCCGAGCACTGTATGTATTTCATACAAAATATTACGTTTTCAAATGCATCTGTACACAAACACATACGAGCCTTTCCTGTAGTGGAGTCACACTACACCAGTAAATCGACCAAGAAGCTTTACCTGGAAAGAGATCTGAGCATTTCCAAAATGTACAGGCTATATCTAGATTGGCAGCAAGAAAGAAGCTTTGAAACATCTGCTATACTGAGGCAGTACTCAGACGTTTTAAATTTCCATTATAATTACGCTTTTCACAAGCCTAAAAAAAACCAGTGTGAGGTGTGTGAGAAATTTCTAATAGCCACAGAAGAAGAAAAATTATTGTTTAAAGACGCTTATGAAACGCATTAGAAAAATAAAGGTCAGGCCAGGGTCTTAAAAGACTCGGATATAGAGAAGGCTGGAAATGTAAGGCAGTATTTGACTTGCAAAAGGTTTTGCAGACACCTCAGTCAGATGTGAGTAGTTTTTTTAAGAAAGTACGCAACATACAATTTCACCATTTATGATATTGGAAAGAAACAGGGCCACTGCTTTATTTGGCATGAATCAGAAGCCAAAAGAGGTGCCAATGAAATTGCTATATGTATTTTAAATTTTTTAACTTTTGTGCAACAGAAGGCTATACGTAAAGTTATATTCTATTCGGATAATTGCGGTGGACAGAATCAAAACCGATATATGTTTTCCATGTTAGAATACGCCACACGAACCCTCGAAATTGACGTAACGCATCGTTTTATGGAGAAAGGACACACTCAAAATTAGGGTGATTCCATGCATGCCGCAATAGAAAATGCAAAGGAAAGGGAAATCTATTTACGTGCCTCAACAATGGGTCATGCTGATTCAATGTGCAAAGTGAAAGGTTTGCCTTATAAAATTAACGAAATTACCTATGAAGACTTTTTGGATTTCAAGTCGCACGTTTTGCAAAGAAATTGGAAAAAAGCCAACGATAATTAAGTTGTGAAATGGAACAAAGTACGCGAGGTATCTGCGATATACAATAATCCACTGGAGGTGTCTATAAGGTATGATTACATGGAAGAACCCACGTAATTTTAGAAAAATGGACAAGAGTCAGACGACTGGATAAATTAGTTGAACCTGTTGCTGCGTATAATAAAAAACAAAACATCGATAAACTTAAGCATAAAGATTTGCTAGCATTATGCAACAGCGTACTGATTCCAAAGACTTACAATAATTTCTATCTTTCACTAAATTCTTCCATTAAAGAAACTGCCATTGGACATTCTAATGCCAGAGATGAGGTGTCTGATGATTCAGAAAACGAATAAAACTTTATAATGTTCTTTTTTTTCTTTAATTTTATGTAATGACAAGAATATCTTCTATTTTATTTAGATAACAGTTTCTAAACAAACATGTACGTTATTGTATCAGTTAATCGAACTTAAAATGTTTTTTATGTTGTTGTTTGTAACACTGAGACACCATAACTATTGAAAAACTCTCAACCGTGTGATTTAAATGTCTATAAGTTATGTTTTTTTACTGTTAAAATTAAACAGCTCGTCGCTACTTTTATAATTTGTTTAACTTTTCCCTGCAACAAAGAAGTAGCTCAACATACAACCTATTGATATTATATAAACTCCGAGGAAAAGAGTAGTAAGTCCCAAAACCCTTCAAATTAGTGCGAATTCGAAAGAAATACTAAGAAAATATTAATTAGTTAGAAAGAGTATTAAATAACGATACTTATTCAATTTAAATAAAATTCAAAAACCTCATCTAAGATTATGCAGAATTTTTTGAACTTTAAAATCGCTCTCCTGCAAAATGACAAAAAGTGAGTTACTGCAGTCTTAATTGGAGCAGTCGATATTATATACATAGACCCACTAGATATGACCATCACGCTGATTCTTGCCTTGTATTATTCAAAGCCGATACGTGTTTTTTAACCAGAACAGCCGTCCTAAATATTGATATAACTGATTATTTCCCAGCATTTTTTGGTCACAGTACCTTAAAATATCATGACACAAATAAACACCAGCAACTGGGAAGAAATAAAATATCTTCAAGCACAGCAAGCATATTTTTTTACATCATTTTAAATTAAAATTATAAAATACTTCGTTTAAACCACTTTAATTGTTTAAAAAACCAACGAGTTTCATGAGCAACGCTTACTTCATAGAGAAAATGAAAAAGAGGGAAAAAATAAAATTAGAAATCCACTTAACATTTCTTTAAAAAAAACACATACCTAGAAAATAACATTAAAAATAAACCATAAATCACGCGTGTATTGATTATTGCACACCAACACATGAACAAACTATACAAAATTTATAAAAATCTTGAGATTTATTGAAAGGTAAAAAGCATACAACATGGAAATTTACGACAGCAATTATTATTCATAGAAACTTTTTTTGATATTCTCGCAAAGAAATACAAACACGAGTACTATACTAAAACCATTACAAAAAGCTGATAATGATTCTGTAAAAACGCGGCAAGTCAGAAATAAAATAACAAATAGAGTAAATAAAGTTAAAACATTCCATGAAAAGATTGTAACTAGTCATAACGGATATGGGAAAAATTACAAATAAATTCAATGATTTTTTTTTTCAAATGTTGCATAAATTTAGTTAATAATTAATAATCATCCTTCTTTAAAAAAAATATTCTTAAGTCTACCCAAATGGCCATGCGCTCTGAAAAGACTCATCATTTCCTCAACTTTAAGTTGTAACTGAATCTGAAAATATAACACAGGCACATTAATAATCTGAACACAAATACAGATAAAAGTCCAGATGAATTGAGCTGCACCACAATAAAGTTTATTTAACCTTTTCGTCCCGGAAAGAAAAAAATCACACTTCATCCGAAGGGGGGTCACTCGGGGACCCCAATTTGTTTTGCTTATTAAAGGGTGTTAATGACACAATTTTTGGAAATTTGTTTTGGTAATAATTAGAAAGAAGCATATTCATCTTATTTCAATAGTCATTATCTAAATCGTTTCATAAATAAAGTCATAATTAATATTCTAACGAATTTAGACCACAACGCGTATTTCTCCATAGAAAACAGAGAAGGCGGGTCGATAGCCACCATAACGCTTTGTTTCCGAATGTTGACTGGCGATTGGCGCGTAGCGGAAACGATCCAGACCGAATGATGTTTGACCGGCAAGCGAACATTATAGCATTGTAAAAAGAGCAAACTAGATGCGCAGTGTAAACAAACGGGATCTAGTCCTTTCCACTAACAACTCAGAAATTACTTGCTATCGCTTAGAATCGTCCCGATACTTCCAGCGGATGGATACGGGGTAACGCCCGAACGGTGGGGAAGGGGGGCGGGCTGGATAGATTCTCGACCGGAATTTGATATAAATGAATTGATATTAAGAAAAGTAGTAATGCGATATTAATTTTTTTAATGCAGATCGATAACCAAATATTTTTTCTAGGATTACCCAAATTATTGAGTATGTGGTTTAAAAAACAACTTAGATACAGCGTAAAACTCTCGTTAGTGTAAGTGCGTTCCCCTGGTCCGGTACGGAAGTGTTAACAACACATTTATTTATTTCCTTCGATTTGCAACATATTTTTATTTCTTGCTATAAAGAGCACGATTGATTGACGAATTAGTTGCTGCATTTGTCTAGTAATTAAGCGTGTGGAATAGTTCTGTATAGCGTGTACGTCTTAAGGATATGTTAAAACTAATTAGGGAAAGAAGTTCGGTACGGTCATATTATTATAGTAATGGGTCGCTTCATTAATAAATCAGAATCTGTGAGACATGAGGTTTCACAAGAAATAGTTTTCGATCCGTTATTGTTCCTAATTTATATTCATGATCGACGTATTCCGGGAAAACTATTCTCATATGCTGATGAAACTGCAATCACAGTTCACGGTAGATCCTGAAAATAAGTGTAAATACCTCGTAATGCAAAATAATGAATTTTAAAAGAATGGCACAACCAAACCTTTTAACTACGAACAGTGAAAAACTATTTCATTCTATACACTAAAAAGGCGGCATCCTTAACTCACCTAAATAAAGGTTCACAACAATACTTGCAACCCTTTTTCATGCTCTCACTGGACAGAAACTGGATCGGGTAATGCAGTTAAATTCTTAGAAATTATAATAAACAGTCAACACAATTGAACAAATCACATAGAAAAGCTTGTGAATAAATCAAGGTATTTAACATACATTTTTAAAGGTTAAGCAAAATAATGAAATTGTTTGTGGTGTATTGGTGCACTCATCGGCATCTTATGGAATAATTAGATGGGATTCTTTATAACACCCACATTAAGTCCCTAGAAACAACGTTGCAAACAAAACGGTTTTTTCATCGCACTAAAAATTTATAATTCACTTTTTACTTCTATTGAAATGAAGTGTAAAAAAATGCTGACATTCAGTACAAATACAAATCTTATAAACATTTGAATCACAACAAATGATATAATTATTAATCTGCTTTAATTTCTGCACAAATGCTTAATCCTTAATTAACTTGTTTTTGGATTGTTATTCTTTAAATAAGGATTTTCATTTTTTTATTTTTAACTTAAGAGTAAAACCTCAAATGTAATATTTAATTAAATGAAGACAACATTAGCGAAACTCAATCGAAAATCTGAAAACAGAAAATGATAAGGTCAGATCCAGGACTCGAACCCAGGACCTTTGCCTTGCCGGGGCCCAGCTCTTCCACTGAGCGAACGTGTCTTTATCCGATTCAGTCATATTTAACTGTATCATACTTTGACTATAAACTACCAACACTATCTTCGTTTTCTTCATGGCTTCTGTCTTTATGTATGATTAAATAAATGATGTGATATAAATAAGTTAAAATACAAATAAATGTTCATCCTAGACTTAAAAGTCAATAGATGTTGCGTATGAAAATAATAAAAATGCATGCAATTTATCCAAGTCACAATCTAGATAGCCTTTAGTTCGGGTTTGAGTCTTGCAATCATTCATAAAAATAGCATTCAATAAAAAATGTGCGTTAAGAAAATGAAGAAAGTGTTAGTAGTAATACAGTTAAATGTGACCGAATCGGATAGGATCAGCTTATTAGCTCAGTTGGTGGAACTGCGCCCCGGGAGGGCAAAGGTCTTGAGTTCGAGTCCTAGATGTGACCGCATCCTTTTCTGAATTTCGATTGAGTTTTGCTAATATTGTCTTCATTTAATTAAAGACTTTAAATGTATTTTTTTAAATTTCTACAAATGTTTTCGTGTGTATAAATGTAGGAATTACACACTTAAGTTGATTTTAACAATGTTTTATAAAAAAATAGCAAGTTTGCTTTTATTCGGCTACTTTGTAGCTACATCAAATATCCTGACACGTATGCTTGAATGAGAAATGAATATTTCCCTAGAAATCGAACTGTCCTTTTAATGACATAATTAATAAGGTTACTTTGACTCGGAAAAGGCATTATTATTCCAAAGCACAATGGAGGCTTTAAAAGGGTTGCTGCTTGAGTTAAGGAGACCAGCAGTACCGAACCCTTTTTTAATTAGGCGCGATGTGTTAACGTACCGAAGTTTGCTAACCAACTCCATTTTTCAGCGGCTACAAGAGCTAGTTGATAGAACTAAGCTTTGCTAATCCCGGCCCCGAACACTTAAGTAGATAGAAGGGTTTCAATTCTTTCAATGACCTTCTATTCAATCCTCGAAATAATGTTTTCGGAAAGAGGGTTGTAATGGTAAATTTTGGATAATATCTGCTATATTATTTTACGCTTTTTGGAAGGGTAACCAGGTTTTTAAACATTTAAGGATACAAATATTCACGTAGTTTTTTTTAAATTTTCAACTAGCCCTTGAGAGTTTTGGCGTATTTTTCAGATGGTCAAAATATTTACAGTAAAATACAAATAAATGGAATATTTCTAAAAATAGAATGATAAATTTTATTATTCAAAATAGACATATAATTTTGAAATATAAAAATTTTGCATCCAAACATAAAATAGTTTAAAAAATGGCTCACCTCACGCTTTTTTTAACTAAAATTATTAATAATTAAGTAAAAATATAAACACATACATACTTTATTAGAAAAATGTATTTTAAACGTTACTGTCATGTATTATAGACTTTTTGTCTTTTCATATAAAAATAATTAATAAATAATTCTCAAAGTTTCAATTTTTTTTTTCAAATTGCGAAAAAAAAATTGGTTTCATAAAAGTGTACATTTTACTTTTAAGACGTTATTTTTTAGATTAGACTACAAAGCGTGGTGTTTTGCCTTTTTAACACTGTTTAGAACATAATTCTCACTCTGATAGTAATGGAGTTACAGCGATTTATACGAGACGCATGTTAGATGGGACAAATATGGTCTGCTGCCATTCAAAGGGCTAGTAAGTATTTTAGTTATTTTTTTTTATGTAAATAGCGCCCAAGAGTTTGCACTGCTTCCAATTGCTCAGAACCAATGCGATTATGCCATTTCCAAAGGAGTATGTTGTGAGATTGAAGAAATTGGGAAAAGGAGAAGATGAGAAAGTGAAAAGTTAGTAAACGCCCGCTCTTCCCAACTGATTGTTCACTCTTTTACCCGTCTAATCACAGGAGACCCTAGTTGTCCCAAAACATCATATGCCGTTATAATAAAAGGAGACCCAGATTGTCCTAGAGCGACCGTGCATCATTAACAGATATCTTACAATAAATAATAACAAGATATCTTACAATAAATAATTTTTTTCAAAATGTAGAGAAATTAAAAAAAAAACACAGTCATTTTATTCAATGAATTTGGAAGAAAACTATCAATTCAGTTTTCTCGTTCACACAATTAAAATATTTTTTGAAGTTTGCTTTCAATTCCCAAAAAATAACCTAAAAGTTAGCTGAAGTTACGAACGAATTGCTTGCATCTCTGAAGACGTTCATTTCTTTGATACATTTACCGACAAATGTTTTAGACATTTATATTAAAATAAAACACTGCTTTCAAGAAATACTCTGATAAATACCCCATAAAATTGAAAATTATAACGGTATATCCCCAATTTTGACGGCACGAAAATTCAATTTACAACAAGCAATTACTGTATAATTTCTTGACTAAAACTAATGAAACAAAGCACAATTAGTTTTAAATATATTTAACCAAGCGAATCTTATAATAAATTCAGCATTTTATGAAATAAAAACACGATTCGCGAAGAGATTTTGGTCTTCTTTAACCAACACCGATACGTTCCTTACTCATAGCCGGCTCGTCATCTCAATATTCACATTTTGGAAAATGTATTTAAAATTTTTTTATTCGTAACAGACGGAATTTGTTTTTGCACGGTTGTTGTAAAATATGAACCTAAAATACCATTTGTAAAGTGATTTTTTTTTTTTTGTAAGGCAATGTTAATGTTTCATGCCAGAAGAAGAATATCAAAATTGGAAATTGTGTTAAGGGGAACGGCGTGGCATTTTTAAAACTTTATGGATTTGAGGTCAAAATATCCAACCCAAATGGAAAATTATTTATTTAATCAAAAGTATAGCAAATACCAGGTACGGGTACGTGCTAATATGTTTTAATTTATAATACAAAGGCCAATAAAAAAATCATTTTTTCATGATCTAAGAGGCAACTTTGGCAATATTTTGTGAGTTAACGATATTCATTTAAAATAAACTTCTATATTTATTAATTACATATGGTGAAATAAAATATATAATTTTAAATTAATAAAGAAAACGTTATGATGAGCGTAAAATCAAAATACTCGTACAAACGACCGATTTATGTTAGAATACAAATTTCTTTAAATCGTAAAAAAATGCGTTTTTCACCTTTTTTATATATCATTGGTACACTGGGTGAGATTGTTATTTTAACAAAACTGTCGAAATTGACGCTAAAAATGAAAAAAAGTAATATTTTAAAGGGCTACAATTTGTTTTAGAAAATATAAATAACTAAAGTAGTGAATATCCATAACAGATATTTGCTGAACCTTTTGATAAAAAAAAAATATTATTATTCAGTTTGTTTAAGTATTTTGGCCTCAGATTTCGTAGAAACCACTTAACACTTGAAGTGCCACTTGGTTGAGTTGTCACGGAACCGTATATTAATGTAAACACAGAAATGAATTAATTTATTTTCTCGTGTTTGTTACCATTGCTGTCAAATAGTTGTAAAATTATCAGCAGTATAATTAAGAAAATTATTGTCCTCAATTTAATCAAAATACCGCTTATCGTTCAAACAGATAACAGTAAAAAAACTGTACGCGACCTTTAGGCCTGCACAAAGACTGTAAATAATAGGCGCCGGCACACAGAGACGCCCGACTATTGCAATGTCTTGATAGAGATGTTTTCTCGCCTTGACAGCTGTTGAAGTTCGTGGCACGGTTACTGTAGAATACATATTTGAATTGTAATGAGAGAGCATCTGGTTACTGGACCATCTATGCTGAACGGGCATCTTCCTTCGCGTATTGTGAGGTGGAAAGCCATTGCATCGGAGAATGTAGGCTTCGGTGGACGCTGGTTGCTAGTAATCGCAACGGGCTGTGCTCCAGATGTTGTATATCTCAAGTTGTATTTCTCAGGTTAGGCTCGGTGCAAGGGGGCCCCGGGCCTTCAGCCCGGAGCAAAATGGCCAGGGCTCAGGTATCAGCATCAGATCAGGCTCGGTGTAAGGGGGCCCCGGGCCTTCAGCCCGGAGCAAGATGGCCAGGGGTAGCGCAGCGTTTTGTAGGTGATGTTCCATCGGGTGTTTGAAGTTTTGGAGCTCCAACTGGTGGCGGCGAGACTGGCGTCTTGAATCGTCCAAGATTGTTCAGGTAGGCGAATTGCAGAGATGTTTCTCCAACCGCTGTTAGTAATGACTGAGTATTGTTGCCTTCTTCGCAATTTTTATAGTGGCAGATTATTTATTGCACAATATTACACAAATCCATCCAAATTGTGAAATAATCGCAAATCCTTTGTGATTAATTATGGTGTAATATCGGTGTGTGACTCATCTCCGGCGGTAATACTGAAATATTTTCTATTTCGGGAGCTATGAATCTTCTCTCGCACTATTGTAATTGATTGCGAAATTGATTTTTGATGATGCGACGTTTCAAAATAGAATATTTTGCCGTTGATAATAATTTACAATATGCAGAGTGGTATTTCCATAACACTTTCGAAACAAAAGCGTCAAAATGAGTCAATGTGGAAAGAATTTTTAAATTCATAAAATCCCACTGAAGAAGAGCATATGCTTAATCTATTAAAATACTTGTAAAGAAGGCATAAATACGTTTAAGCTATAAAATAAATTTTACAACTTAATTAAATTTTATGATTCATAAAACGGTGGGAAGAATGGATTTTTAAGTTCGCTTGATACCATAACTATTATAATTTAATTTTAACGCATTACATTAAAAACATTTATTTTAAATAATAATTGCGAAGTTTTCTGAAATTGGGTAGTATGTCAGTTACTAACTACAACAATGAACAGAAAATCAATAGAAATATGATCCAAATCGATTTTAAAGCAAGCTGATTAGACTATTAGTACAGGTCACAGTTTAGACTATTAATATTCTATAAGCCTAAGTCAATAAATTTGATTGTTGTGTAAGAAAAGTTTTTGAAATTTTTTGTTTTAAACTAACTAACCATCACGTCATTTATCCGCAGGGGTAAGCAGAGATGACGGACCACCAAATAACTCAGTCTTGGTAAAAACTCCTTGCCTCATTCACATTCATTCATCGTCTCGTATATACTCTTCTATTATTTTGACTCTTGACTTGGACCATCTCAAGTATCTGATTCACTTGATCCGTGCCATGTATTCCTCGGGCGTCCCCGACTTCTTTTGCCATTCACTTTTGCGTCGTATATTCTCTTTACATTCCTTTCTTCATTCATCCACTCTACATGCCCAAACCATCCAAGAGTTACTTTCTTAATCTTACTTATTAAGCTTACATTAGCCTAGCATTCTTTTCAGAACTCCACCTATTCCACGCGATTATACCTCGTTCTACCATACATACGCCTCAGGGATCTAATTTCCATCGGTTTAACTCTTTAGTGATTGAAAATAATGGCATCTAAAAACAAAACATGAATGACATATAGTTTTACTAAGAGAAAGATTTACTCGGTTTATGTGCAAAACGAGTACAGGTTTTTTTTAGTGCATTGAATTTTATATTTTTAGGATGGTCCAACGCTTTGTAGAGCACTCCCTTTTATGGGTGTAAAAGTTGCACCCTAAGGTTTTGGTTTAGACTTACGGTATCCAATATTTTTAGTTTCAGCTTCTTTTGACAGATGTCGAGAGCACAGTTAGTAATACGAAGTTTCTGGCAAACAAATGGAAATTGAGTATGATATCAGAAGAATACCGTATATCGTCGTTCGCGTCTTAAGTACGAGCGGTTATGATGATTGCCGAAAGCATCGGCGAGTTGGGCGGGCAATTCCAGTCTGCCAGCCAGCGGGAGCGGCAGAACTACTTAGTCTAGTCAAGAATTCTGACAAGTTTAATTCATTGTTATATTAACGATAACTTAATTTATTTGCTTATTTATTTATTGTTTGAAATATTTACAGAGTGTTAACAATTATCACAATAATAGAATTTTCGTTGGGATGTACGAGTACATAGATATTAACACTCCAATTAAAAAATGTTCACAGCATAAGTAATCAATATATAGTTGTTACTAGACGGAAATTCTTGTAGTGATAACAAAAATAATGATAACTAAAATGAAATATATAACAAAGTAGTGTCAAATATAATACATAACCTGCAGAGAAAGAGAAAAAAGAAAGACAGAAAGAAAGGGTATGACAATAAAGCAGATAGATAACTGTTTTCCACGAAGTGTCATGGTAATAAATCAACTAGTAATCACACAACCTTAAACTTATTTTGGAAGATACCCAAGACATCTTAAGTTGCATTAATATTGTAAACTAAGAGATACAACATGTGGTACTTTTTGGTCATTTGTGTGAAAGTTTCAAGCTTATGTTTGTATGCTATCACACAAAAGGAGTACATTATAGTAAGTCTAAATTAAAACTTTAAGGCAAATTTCACACCCGCACTGTGCAAGCAAGTTCTCAGAGCCCCGGACCATCCCAAAAGATATGAAATACAATATAAAAAAAACCTGCGCACATATTACACAACAGCCTAGTAAATTTCGCTTGAGTAGATTTTATAACAAAAATCAGCTGCATATTATTACGCTTGTTAAACTTGTTAGATTCTATATATGTTTTTTTGTTCTTCTTTATTTTACGTGCCACTACGAATTCAACGTTGCTTCAAATATTTCAGGCTTTATTATAGGTTATATATAGATGTATGATAAAATATTCTCATTTCTTCAATATTTCATGACTTTGCTTTGCAATCCGAGGCGCGACGCCTGCAGTAATTGCTCCACGGCCACCCTCGTTAGCGTATAGGGGTTGAAATACAATTACGTAGATGCGCATTTAAGCAGAAAATCGGCGATTCTAGATTCACTTAGGACAAGTTAAATATTTAAAGAGTTTTATTAGCGGCTCGTTTCAGGTATTTATTGATACTTATGTGAAAAATGCATTCTTTGAGGAAAAAGTGTGGATTCTCGTTTAACATAGATTCATATTTCAAAACAAAAACCATTTTTGAAACAAAAATACGAAAGCCACAGGCTAACGTGGCATCACCACCAATGTGTTGATGAAGTTTAATTTTTTCACGTAGGGGAGAAAATTATGCAATTCTGTAAATTTTTAACTATTTTGAAAACATTAGGCAGACCATCCGGAATACAGATCTTAAAAGGCTACCTCTTAAAATCGACCGAAGTATCTAATTCACAACTATCGAGGGACGTTAATAAGGAACTCCAGTGAAAAATATTATGGCTTTAAAAAAATATGTTCATTTAGACCAATAAACGCTGATTCTGAATATAAAAGTTTTATTAAATAATATTTAACGCAGAGTTTTAAAAAAAATATTAAAAAGTCCATTTTAAAGCAGTTCATTAAAACACCCTGTCAAGTTGGTATTATTGAATTTGTGAGGCGTGACGTCACCGCTTCCATAAAACGCTCCAATGCTGAAATTCAAAATGGCGGCGGTCAAGCAGCTGATTCCAGTTCCATACGAAATTCATGCTTCGGTTTCCTTAATATTGATTTCGATTCGTAAAGCTAAAAAAATAATAATTTCAAACAATTTTTATACCAATATCCCGTAATAATATTGAAAAATATAATGATATGATAAATATAATATAATAAATAAATGATTACACCTAAATAACGTTTTACTTATTGAATAGTTTCATCACTTCTTCCATACAAAATGACAACATCTGTTGAAAATAACTAAAACTTTTGGCCAGATGACGTCACAGGGCCAGATGACGTCACGGTGGTTTTCGGGGGATCTTGAAAAATTTAAACTTTGACATTTATTTTAACTATTAAAACTAGCTATAAAAATAAAAATAAATATGCAGTTATTTAAGTTAGAAGGTCATTATTCTTAAATAAAAATAAAAAAATGGACTGGAGTTCTCTATTGTCCAGCTAAAAAATGGTTGCCCGGTTCGATCGATCTATTTAATATTTTGAGGCATGTAAAAGGTACGCAAACATTTTTTTTTGCTTATGTATTCAAAAAAAGTATTTTAATGGAACTGTAGTAGGCAGGAAGGTACCTACAGACTTTATCAGTACATAAAGTTAATTTAAGAAAATCCATTGTGAGTATCGATCTCGAATCTACCGACTGCTTGTTAAGTGTCCTCTATCCATCAGATTCTAAATAACTTCGACTCAACCACTTTCATTAACAGACGATCTTCTATCGTGATTAATTTTAGGGTTTTTTATGTCGTGGTACACTTCCTCCCTTATAAACCAACGTTTCGGACTGCGTTATAATGCCCATCACTAGCCTTGCCATCGGACCTGCCTACATCTGGTGTCACGGGCATCATGCCCTGATGATGGAGGCTGTAACGCTTTCCAAATCGTTGGCTAAAGAACGGGGAAGTCCAACACAGCATAATAACCATCACGACACTTTTCGCGATGAAAATATCAATTCTTAACAAAATGATATTTTCAAACACATCAAAATATTTAACAGTTGGCTTTCAATTGAGTACAAGAACCCGTATTACATTATTCACTAAAGCATTTACTAAAATTCGAGCATAGTTTTGCTTTTACTCTTCCAGCACATTACTCCGTTTTTCTTTCCTCGTGTTAAAAATAAATCATCGTTAAGTTCCCGTCTTGACACGAAAATATAAAAAAAAACTTTTGACATACACCTGTAGATTAAACTAAAATACATTTAAGTACAATGCTTGGGGAGCCGAGCTTGTTTTGACGAAGCCAGTATCTATAAAAATTTTTAAATTCATGAACATAAAAAAAAACTTTGGAAAGAAAATAGCGAATAACTTCGTTACAGAATTGTCTTAGATTATACAAAAGTAAAGACAATATGTCAAGTTGAGTATAAACAGAAAAATATTTTTGTTTTTATATCTTGTTAAAATGGATTTGAGAAAATGCACACGTTTATCTTTAAGTAGAGAGTGAAAGGTGAGTTGGTAATTTGTGCTTTTATTAATTCATGTAATTTGCACATATCTTTATTTATTGTTCCAATTTGTGACAAGACTCCACATCATGAGGTATATTTTCAAGTATTGTTTATTGAGAAAATGATTTGGTCATTGGAAAAAACAGATATCGTAAAAAGGGTTTCAATTAGGGAGGCGGGAATGGGTACCGCCGCCCCGGGAATCTTTATTGGATAACCGACACCTCTGCCATAGGTCACCCCAAGTGGTTCGCTACGTTTGGTGATTTAGCAGGGGTGCCCGGGTTCATGGGATGAGGTTTGTCTAGGTCTTGGAGGCGGATGACCAAGACACACTGAACCCCAGATTCCTACCCACCCCTAAACCCTTTTCCTTCCCAGAACTCTCCTCCCCTTCCTTTCCTTGAAAAAAAAACCCTCCACACAGCATCCCCAAAGATGACATAGGCCCTGAGGGAAATAATTTTCCCCAGGGCCTCCTGTGTGGAGCTCATGTAAAAAAAAAAAAAAATCTTTTGTGAAACCGGTGGCGATAAAGTTAATTGCAATTTTGCATCCAATTCACAAAACAGTTCATGTAATATATTTATTGTATTTCAACAAAATAACGTAATAAATGGTAAATTTTAATTCAAGACGCTAAATTTTAAAAGTTATGAATGGTGTGATAAGCTTATTAACTATTCTGCTTGAAAAAGGCTGTGTGCTTGGCCTCTGTGTACCTTCAGTATTGTCGCGTAATGACCTCTACTCGGCGTGATGGTGTGTCTACTGTTTAATGAGCACTGCAACGTATTCCCCTGAATTTTTCCCACGCCGGAAATAACAGACACCCCTCGTAAAGCTTTCCGAAACCTTCTTATGGGTTTTGTTTCGTCATTTTTCCGGCGCAAATTGGCGAAATATATACCTAAGTAAATTACGGCTCATGGGCCGGGCTAAACTTCCCCACGCTTGTGATTTATAAAATAATATTAAAACCTGCCGTGCTTTGTAAGATGAAGGCAAAACTTGCTCTAAGCGGCGAATATATTTATTCTTTTCAAGAAACTTTTTTCTTGGAATTGTTAGGGAATGACGGTCTCACAAGAAGTCGTTGAAATATTTTGACCTTGCTATCTGAGGTACAAAATAAAATAAATAAATAAATTGTCAACCTTATTAGCAATGAGACTTAGATTTTATCAACAATTGTTCGTTTTGACGTTTGACGGTGCATTTATAAGACTTTTTTTAATTCGTGTAATTGATTTAAGAACTGATTTAAAAAAAACTTCACTTGCTAATTCAATTCAATTTTAAACTCAATTCAATTTATTCATTTTAAAACAAAACAAAATTAAAATTTCAAATCATGTAAAATTATTGTTTATTTTATAGATACATAATATAATATTACAATGAGGAAATATTTAATTGGTTTCTCATATAGGTATATTAAACATGTATAAATTAATCAAATTGTAAACTGTTGATTTCCCTAAAAATAAAATTGTTCTTGAAAAAAATAAAATATTAAGATTAAAGCATATTTAAACAATTTAAATAAAATATAAATTAAGCAATTTAAACATCAATTAACAATTTATAATCAATAGTCAACCATTAATTACTAAATAAATTGATGCCATTTGAGATTCTTATAATGTACACTGCTAGGTTGTTCAAAACAGTGGCTGCACGAGGAGGAAGCGCAATTTATTATCACATAAATTAATCATCATACCTTATACTTAAAAAAAAAAATTAACTTTAATTTACACGATTTTTCAATTAAAGAGGTTTATTACGTAAGTCAGCAGATAAACAAATTTCTTTTACAATGATGCAAATAAATAATAATTGTTTTGTGTAAAATTTAGGTAATTCCAAAATCATGTTTTAGTTTTCCACCCTTTCAAAATGAGTATGCATGTGATTAGCTCGCGAAATTTGATACCAGTGCAGATTATTCCACAACCATGTTTTCAAAGCCCTTGTCAGACGTTCCAAATAAATTCTGGTTTTAAAGAGCAGGTACTATTTTGTGTACGGATATATTTTTGGTAAAGTGAAGAATCACTATTTTATACCTGCTGTAATAGTAAGTGATTTAGTATAAGTAAATGATTTACCTAAGTAGGTGTCGACTGTCGGCTGATATTTTCTTAGCATTTCCCACACAGTACCAGATTTCTTGGCAAACCTTTTGACCACAACCAAACGACTAATATTATGAATAAACCCTTAGAAGAGCATCACAAAGGAAATACCAAGTTGCCGATACAGAATTTATGACCATGTTGTTTTCGCCCTCGAGCATGTTACTATAAATAGAGGAGGCAGAAGATACGGATAAAATCCTTGACCTAGTTATTGGCTTTCCAGACGTGGATTAAAAAAAGGAAGTATGTATTCATAGCCTGATATATTAAGAGAAGAATAATATTGTTTGATAAATTGTGAAATACTTTTATTAGTCTTCTGTTAATATATCGGCGGAGTGCATTGATAACCACTTCCACTTCCATAACCACTCGGGCCCATAAGCTTGTTTTAAGCTATTTACAACATTGTCACACATTTGTACTGCGAGCGCTTCTTAATTATTTGAGAAATTTTGAAGAGGAAAGTTGAGCAATTTTTAGTAAATTTTTTGAAATAGTTCAACGTTTTGTTTACCCAATTTGCGAATAACTATAATTTTCCATTGTATTTTAAATGCAATAAAATCGATCAATTTTGAGACTAATGATTGAATTGGTAAAAAGAAAATTTACATACTTTATTTTTTTCACATTATAAAATTAAAATACTAAAGCCAAACTAGAACTTCATATAGATTTTTTTTAAAGTTTTTAGTTGTTTCTCATGACAAATTTTTTTTTATTATTTATTTCCAAATATACGGCACAACATTTGCCATGAACATAATTAAATGAACATATAAATAGTACAACAAAGAATGTAACAGTATAAATGTAGAGTAAAATCTAAAAAAAGTTAGGAGTAAGTTAGGTAATATAAATATTCCATGTGTACTATTTATCGCTCTGTTAATTTTGCATTGTTCTTTAAAACTTGCTTTAGAACCAACTCTTCATGTTGAAGTTAATAACAAGATAAACATTGTATGTTTAGGTTCCCCAATAACAAATTTCATGTTCTTCTTCTTAACCATTATTATACTATTCTAATTAACTCCTTTGTACAACTTTTCATTATAATGACACTACATACCTATATATTTAACATGCTTATATCCTAAATGTCCAGTTTACTATACTGCATACTACATGCTTATACTCCTGAATAACCTTTGTATCTTTAAAAGTGATATTGTAAAAGCCTTCAAGGCGTGTATAAATAAATATGCAAATTTTAAAGTTGGAAAAAAGAAAGAAAAAAAAATTAGTAATAGTGAGTAAAAAGTAAGATGTATAAAAATATAAAGTATAAAGTACAAATTATAAAGTAAAAAATTAATAGTTATTTTTTACTTTATAATTTGACTTAAAGCTCAAATTGTTATATTTAATTAATGAAGACAATATGAATAAAAATACTTTTTATTAATTGCAATTTCACTTTAAGGCGTCATTTTAATTTAATGAAAATAAGTAACTAACTTCCATAATTATTTAGTCAAAATAATCGTCGTAAGAATGCATAATAATATATTACACCTTTATTCCGAAGAAGAAACCGTTTGCTTCGAAACATGTCGATTATTTTGATTAAAGAATGGTGCATTGAAAGTAATTTATTTGAATTAAATCGGTAATACGTGAAGCAAAAACTTTGTACCCCTTTTTGCGAAAATTGCGTGGACGAGGAGTATGAAATTTTGCACACTTATAGTTTATAATACATGTGCAGAAAAGGAGTGCAGATTCCAATATTTTTTTTTTAATTATGCATAAAAAATACATTGAATCGATAAAAAAAAACATTACAATAAATTATGGTCGAATTTCGACCGTTGGGCGACCACTGGTTAATACAAATAGTTGATGTATCATAATATTCATAGCACCGTTTCTTGTGAAAAATATCCCGGAGGTCACAATCTACAGTAAAACATAGAAAATAATTAATGAAAAAATAAAGAACAAAACACAGTTTGATCTGAAGATTAACTAAACAAAATTAAAACTAGTTACAAGTTTGTACAACAAGGGTACAAGATGTAGCGCTCCTTATCCAAGAAACAAGAGAGGATTCTCTTTGTTTGATTTGTTTTATTTACACCATTAGGACTTTTACAACATAATGCAAGTATTAATTGAACAAGTGTGTGAATAATACATACAATAATATTTAATATTAAATAAAAGAAATTTTCACATATAGCAAACACTTTGTGGGAATACATAATTATAATAAACACAATGATATAAATTTGTTTAATTCCACTTTATTATTTCCTTATCCAACTACTTTCGGTTCGACCTGAACCTTCATCAGGATGAATAAAAATATACTAAACATAATACAGATATTACATGGTATTTAAAAGAAAATTAGAAGAGGGAGAAAGAACATCAACTCGGTGGGCGCGAGGAGGGGAGGTGGCTATGAGGGAGGGGTGGAAGTGGGCGGGGCTAGTGGAAATATTTAAAAAATGGGGCTGTTGGACAAATCTTATTGTTTTTTTTTGTTATTATTGTGTTATGCCGTGTTTCGATAACTCCTTCTTTAGCCAACGTTTCGGACAGCGTTACAGTGTCCATCATCAGGGCAGATGAGCAAATGATATTGGTGAGAGTGTTTACTTATGTGTGTCGAAGCGATACCGTGCTGCCAGCTCCATTTCTCTACGAGCTGGTGTTAGAAAAAATTCAGCATGGTTTTTTGCGTTTAGCTTTGGTGTAGCCGTCAATTACTGGATACCAAGAACTATTGAGCTTAGCTCCGTCGTCTCTGTTAATATTGATGGGGTTTTTATGGATTTCAATTGCCTGGTGATGGACACTGTAACGCTGTCCAAAACGTTGGCTAAAGAAGGAGTTAGCGAAACACGGCATAACACCCCAAAAATAATAACAAAAATACTTTTTGGCCGTGAAAACCTAAAAACATACCAAATCTTATTGTTTATTAAGTAAATTAGTTTTATTTACTTTTAATGACTTTTTTTTATTTCAAGGGCTTCAAGATTATTAAGGCGTAGACCTATCCCATTTCTATGTAATATATCTATCCCGGAAGATTTATTAAAAGAGTGATCTTTATCTATTAGGCGGGTGGCGAATTCTGAAAACCCTACACTGTTTAAACATCTCAAGTGTTCGACCACCCTTGTGTAAATATTTCTAGCCGTTTTACCGATGTAATAAAATGCTGGACAATCATTACATTTAAGTTTATATATGTCAAAATGGCTTAAATTATTTTCTTTATCTTTAGAATTAATTAACAGTTTACCAAGGTTATAGTTAGTGTAGAAGGCAGGTTTAATTTCGGTAGGGAATTTAGAAACACAAGAGGATGAAAAATTATTTATGAATAAAATTCTACGCCATCCGTGGTTTTTATTGTCTCTAATGTTTGATGTATTATTATTTTAAAGGAATTTATTGGTAGAGATAAACTTAAGTTTTTTTGAAAGAATTCTATCGATTAGGCTGTGGGGGTATCCGTTATTTAATGCAAAAGATTTAATTTTAGATAGTTCTTCAGTAAAGTTATCGTTAGATAGAGGAATAGTAACAAGTCTATGAACCATAGAATGAAATGCGTGTGAAATGAAATAGTGTCATTATAATGAAAAGTTGTACAAAGGAGTTAATTAGTATTGTATAATAATGGTTAAGCAGAAGTACTTAAGGTACTATGAAATTTGTTATTGAGGAACGTAAACATACAATGTTTATCTTGTTATTAACTTCAACATGAATAGTTAGTTGGTTCTAAAGCAATTTTTAAAGAACAATGCAAAATTAAAAGAGCGATTAATAGTACACATGGAATATTTATATTACCTTACTTACTCCTTACATTTTTTTAGATTTAACTCTACATTTATACTGTTACATTCTTTGTTGTACTATGAATGTAACAGTATAAATGTAGAGTTAAATGATTATGTTAATGGCAAATGTTGTGCCGTATATTTGGAAATAAATAAAAAAATAAAATTTGTCATGAGAAACAACTAAAAAATATTTTAAAAAATCTAAATGATGTTCTAGTTTGGCTTTAGTATTTTAATTTTATAATGTTTGAAATGTTTTGAAAAATCCTTTAAACTACATATATCAAACAGGAGCTGTTCAGGAGCCTTTCAAATTATCCGGCGTTGGTAGATACTATGATATGGAAGATGCCACGATATTAAATCGATTTATCGATATAAATTATTTATCGATATTAAATCGATCGGTATTAAATCGATCCAGTGATGATGCAGTATTGTATTAGCACTGAACAGATAAAACCTAGAGGTGTGATCGATACCGATTAAAAAAAATATTGACGTCACCAATTTACAAAATACCCTTTGACCTACGACGAACAACGAACTCCTAAGTCTAACACAACCCGATGAAATATTTTTTTTTATCAATTTGAAGTAAGGAAAAATCAACTTCTTTTCGGCACATGGACACGCTCACAACAAACGTAAATTTGTAAATTAGCGAGATTAGCTTTATTTTATATCGTTTTAAATCTCACTTCAACAGTATGATTCTAAAGTGATATAATTCAGTTTTTGATTGAAAAATAGATCACTTATGAAAATAAACCAAAAAACGTTAATTTAGTAACTCTACAAAAGAGCCCTTCAAATTGTCTGGCATAAGAAAATAGACAGAATTAAAGTAAAGGCATTTTTCGGTGCGGGTGTAATTAATATATGTATGGCGCAAGCACGGTGCCGCCCGCGCCGTCGATATGCCGTTAGTGCCGCGGAGTGCCACGGTATTCCGCCCGGCGCGGCGCGGCGACGCGCGACGCGGCGGGTGACGTATGGTGATGCGACGGTGGCGTCGCACGGTGACGCATTGTGAAGCTGGCATACGGCGGGGAAGAAAAATAATAGCGAATATGGGCTCAGAGCCGGGAGCATAAATCAACACGAATTTATGACCAAGGGCAGGCGTCGTAAACCACAATAAGCATTTTTGCTATTTCGTGGCGTCTTGTAAATTGTTGGGGCAAATAATTTCAAATTATTGAAATTTAGCCATGATATTGTAAGCTATTAATGTGGAGTTATCAATGCTCATTTTTTCAGGTGTTAAACTCGTTGGACTCTACCTCCCAGGGCAGCTATAGATAGGTTTCAATTGTCACCACCATTGCATGATTATTCGAATGTCTACTACTAAATAAGACCGAACCCAGCATGGAAACTAATGACAACAAAATGGGCTTGAAAAAGCAAATGTCTTCCGATACTGCTATGTTTCCACTGAAAAGAACTCTGCTATGGGATAAACTTAGGGAAAGAGGCATAGTACCGGCACGGCGGTGGTACATATCCTCGACTCGTGGCACATACAGCAGGAAAACTTAGTAAGGTGGAAAGATAGATTCTCCGAAGCTTTCCTCTAAACTCTAAAGAGTGGCGTCAGACAGGGAGGACACATGTCCCCGATATTGTTCAACCTGTATATGGACGAACTCACCGACAGGCTTAATAATGTAAGGGTAGATTGCCAAATCGGAGGACAATATCTGAACAACATCTGTTATGCGGGCGACATGATCTTGATGGCATCATCTATAAGGGGTCTATGTATTCTTCTGAAGATCTACAAAGAGTTTTTTCAAGAAACAAACATGCCATTTAACCCCACTAAAACGGTTCTACTGGTCATAAGACAAGGACAAGGACCAAAAAATATTCCTCCAGCTACCCTGAACGTTGTGAACCTGCAGGTGACTGAAGGAACTAAATACCTTGGACACATAATAACCAGTAATCTGATGGATGATGACGACATCGACAGGCAAAGAAGAGCTCTCAGCGTAAAAGCAAACATGCTCAGTAGAAGATTCCGCCTTTGCAGTACCGCTGTATTAAGGACGGTCTTCCTTTCCTTCTGCGCAACGCTGTATATGTGCGAACTCTGGAACTGTGCGAACTAAAAAAAGAGTAGTTTAGAAAGACTTCTTGTTCAGTGCAATAAAGCCTTTCGCATAATGTTTGGTCTCCTCAGATATTGCAGCACTTCCCGGATGTTCACGGAGGGGCAAGTTCCCGGTTATGCAGCCCTTATTAGATCCAGGGTGGCAGAAATGAGGGAAAGGACAAGCAGCTTTGGAATTATCAGTCATGGAAACCCGCCTCAGTCCATCATCCAGCATTGATGCACACTGGAGAAAAATACTGGCTCCTAATTTGGTCACAGAATCCTAAAAGCCTATTATTATTATTTTCTTATTTTCTTTTGTTACAACCACTAGTACCTTATTACCTTTTTTCTTTCATGCACAATCATATCCAACTGCTTTTTTTTCTCTTTAAAATATTTTGTGTACGTATTATATACACCCTTATGGAATGTGTAGGACTGCATTATCCTCCCCACATACCGGAATAAACATTTATATTATTATTATAATCTAATACCTACACAGGGTGTGTCTGTTCTGCATTAGTATGTATCACGTGGTTCACTTGGTACATTGCAGGGAATTAACTGTATGGTTAAACAAAGGCTGGTAATTTGTTTGATTTTTTTTTTTTTTTTTTTTAATATTTCCACGCAATTATTTTATTTTATTTTATTTATTCATACACGCCTTGAAGGCTTTTACAGAATCACATTATTCAAGTTACACATGTTATTCAGGAGTATAATTGTAAGATTGAAGTATATAACATTATAAACTGTACTTTAAGGATACAAACAGGTTTAATATGTACATATGCATGTAGTTTCGTTATCATTAAAATTGTACAAAGGAGTTAAAAAGTTTACATAGTGTAATAATGGTAAAACAGAAGAGTGCTTAAGATACTTAAAAGTAGTTATTGAGGAACGTGTAGGTATTTACTATGTTGATTTTATTATTAACTTGATCATGAATAAATTGTTCGAAAGCAAGTTTTTCAAGAATTCAGCAAAATTAACGCAGCTATAAATAGTACCTACACATAGAAGAAAATATGACACATGGTAGAGATATCGATAGCGAAAATACTAAATGCTGTAAAGAACGAAAAATCCAGAAATTTTGTGTTTTTCTTTTGTTTCTCTTTCGATCTGCGTCGTCGAAATATTTCCAGGAAAAAGGGTCTTTTTACAACATGCATTTTAAGACGATTTTTTTACATAAAAAAACTAAACACCGATAAGAAATTTACAAAAATTTTATGTGTTCTGAAATATCTATCCAATGTTATTTTATAATAATACTCATAATTATAGGTCTTTAAAATCAGGAGACATGATTTAAAAAAAAGCTTTTTTATAAGTCTCCTCAATAATTAAAATTTGGTCCTTTACAGCATTTGAAAAATCCGTGATCGATATGATATATGTAATAATATGATTATTGAAAATTATGAGGAAGAAAACAAACGTTTCAAATATTATTTTTCGTGCATTTTTACTTTCGAGACTTTTTAAAAATTCAGGCAAATGTCGGTCGACTAGCAGATGATGTATGTAGGTCACTTTGCCAATTGTCTGTAAGATACAGTTGTGTGCACATAAATTGATATAGTTGACAGCTCAGTGAGAAAGATGCTTGACTACTAGTCGATTGGATCAAGTATGAATCTCATACTTACCCCCTTTTCAGTAATCATTTTAAAAAGGACTGTACTTAATTTTCCAAGGGATAACAGGTAATTTGAATACCTAACGAGTTATACGGTTTCTTTTTAATTATGTTTTATTTTTTAATCAAACGCGTTGTGTTATGTTTTCTGCAAGTGTATACTATAACACTCGTAAAACATAAATATTGTCAGAGATGGAGGTTGTTACGTAAGACGCCGACGAACATAATATGAGCGTAGCATGTCTCACGAGATTGCTCTCCATTCAATCCCATACAGTCGTCACAAACGAGTAATGTAAAATATCTGTGACGGTTGTAAGGGACTGTATGGCAACGCCCACAAATATGTAGTGTGTAAAAAGCTAAAAAAAACACATTTTTCGAAGTAATGTAAGTGAAAACTTCTTCAAAATCACTGTGATTTGAAACTAAATGAAACGGAAAAGCAACACTAAAAAGAGCCAAAACATACATCTATAGGATTTAGCCTGCGAGATAATGAAATAGACTAATCGTCTTCTCTTTGTGCGGCGCTTTATAGCCTCCCCGCTCTTGTCCACTTTGGTTTTCTGAACGTTTCACTTTTACCGCGTGTGAATTGCACTTTTTTTTTTTACTTAACGTAGAAGTGTCTTCCTCTAATTCGACCTTTTGACGTTTCACCTGTCAATTTGTTAAGTTACGTACCGCCCCCGGTTCAAGATGGTGACATTGATGGATACCACCCTTTTAACTCGCCTGATTTGAAACGATCATGACTATACTGTTTTTTTTTTTTTTAAGAAAGACAAACATTTCTGTGTTACGAATAACCAAACATTATTTAAAAATCTCCTGCTACCACCACAGGAAGCCGAAAATTTTGCTTGAGTCGTGATGGAAGACTTAGCCAGCCGAGGAATCGAGCATGCTACGCTCGGCTGGGACCCAAATGCGATGCCCACTCAACCACTGACCGGTCAATAAATCGGAATAATCAACATAATGGAACCAACCTAAGGAAAGTTTGAAAAATTAATTGTCTTTGAGAATTGTGGTAATTCTATGAAGAAATAATTGTATAACTATCAGTTAAAAACTCGTTCTGCAGGTTTTTGCTGCTAAGCCCTGCGGGCGGCTTTTGGTTCAGCTTCAATTTAAATTTAAATTTCGGATTTAAAGGAAAACAAAATGATTTAAAAAAAACTATTGAAAAAATATTAATTTCTTGATAACAAGCTGCCCAACTCAAAAGAGAAAGAATTTCTCGTGTTTGAATTTTGGAGTAGTGCCATTGTAAAATAGTTACAGCAATTATGTTATCAGAAGTAATTGAATAATAAAAAAAAATAACTTATATACTTACATGATAACCGGTCCACATAATGAACATGACCTACTTACGAAATTGTGATGATTGTGACAGTTTGTTCCAGAAATATAAGGAAAATAACATACTTTTCTGGACGCGAGGTCTATTGTTCACAAATCGACTAAATTATTTAGAACGGGAACAAAACTTAAAAAATCCGTTTCAAATCAAATAATCTTCTTAACCCACGTTTTTGGATTTACCTTGAAAAAATACTTACCTTTTATTCTTGAAAATGGTTTGCGGATATCAATTTCCTAAAGGTTTGTTACCCCTCTGTTGTACGTATGAAAAACTATACGTGACGAGGACCGAGTCGTTAAGCTTATAACACATGTATGAGTACATTCTACCGACTGGTAACTGCCCGAGAATAGCGCGGGAGTTAATGTTCCGAGGAAACAGACGAGTTCCGATTTATGTACGAGATTGAAATAATAAGTCGAACATTCGGAAAAAAGGAGAATGGAATCGTTTCAAAATTTTCAAAATGAAATGGCAAAAAAAATGTTAGCAGAAAATAGATCAATTTCTCGAAAACATCTCTAAAACAAAAAAAAAATTTTGCACAACTTGTATTGCGTATGAATTTTTAGGTCAACGTATTACGGTAGAGCTTTGAAATATACTTAACTGACAAAAATACAGTAATAAAAAAATCTTTTCATCACTTAGAATTCCGGAGCTTTCCGTTTAAGAACTTTTGTTGACACGAACAAACAATTTTTCAGCTTTTATGTTTAGGAATCATCTCGCTTTCATTTGTATGATTGATATACGAGCTCGGTATGTTTTAGGCATTGTTTTATAATTTTTACGGAGTTGAAAATATTATTTTTTGTATAAATGGTTCCTTTCTCAGCTGCCAATTTTGTTTAAGCTAATACTTGTGACTAAAAATAAATACGCTTAAGAGAGTGTAAGTCTTTTTTATTTTCAAAAATATTACTATATACTTGTTCGTTTCGACCTTGTTACTTCATTATATTAATTTGAAACCCCAAAAATAAACAAATCGATAATATTTTTCAACACACAATCCAATAAAATAAAAACGTCGCACAAAATAAGGCAAGTACGAACACTACGAACACAAGAGAGAAAGCTTCCTTTTATTTGTAATTTAATCTAGTTCCATTGAAAGGCTTTCCCCTCGAATACGCAAAGTCAACCGTTCCGAGAAAAACGTTTTCCAAAGAAAAATATATTCCTAACAATCAAGTTAGCCATAATATCATAGAGGAAGGCGGTCCAATCAGCCCTGGGGGTGGGATATTGAATTACGCGGCCTTCTACTTCCACTCCTTGTTGCTTGAACTGGGAAACTTACTTGCGCTGGGCGTCTGCAAGGGCTGGCCTACAGATCCACAATAAAGTCACAATTCATTGTATGCCTGTATTATTATAAATTCCCACATTTCCTAGGCTTACTATTAGATAGTCCTATGGAATGATCAAATGCAAACCAATGTCGCCACTGATCTAGTACCTTTTGGTTCTCTAGCCACCCCATTTGAATTTCATAATGATGGTGAAATATATGGAATTTAAAAAAATAATCGTCAGACTTTTGGATCACGAAACACGCCCTCATGGCATTCTTCTATATTCAGTGGCCAAATATAATGTTAATTTAATGAAAACAAATTACTTTGTGTACACCACTATTTAATTAACAATATCAACATGTTTCGAAAACTATGTTTTCTTCGTCAGGATAAAAAGTTAATAAAAAATAAATCAGCAATTTAAATTTTAAAT
The DNA here is from genome assembly GCA_936435175.1 of Glyphotaelius pellucidus. Taxonomy (NCBI): domain Eukaryota; kingdom Metazoa; phylum Arthropoda; class Insecta; order Trichoptera; family Limnephilidae; genus Glyphotaelius; species Glyphotaelius pellucidus. The sequence goes on along the minus strand of OW386538.1, from coordinate 18,111,660 downwards.
AAACGATTTATTAAAGTATGTTTTTCTGCCGAAAGTTTTTGCACAAAGAATATTCCAATAATATTCAAATTTAGACAAACGTAAACTTCTGCATTTCGTCAACTTCAAAGTTCTGTACTATAATACCATTCAAAATGCATTGTTTTGTTGGATTGTTAATCCAATCTGAGATCAACTATCGCGTGCACGTGCATATTCTCCACACATATTAAAATGAATGTTTCCATATCAAGCAACTATTTCCATATCAAGCAACCATTTCCATATCAAGCAACAATTTCCATACTAGCAACCGTTACCAACAGCTAAATTTATCAATAGAATTGATAAAACAACTAGAAAGACGTGAACGTAGCCCATTAAATTTATTTTTTCAGTTATCACTTGTAATCTCAGCAGAACGCATAATTCCTGTTTCCATTGTGTGCTGTACCTTCAACATTGACGTTTTTAATAAATCCTTTATATATTGGTGCTATGTATGCATTGTTTATTATTTTCTAAATGTTTTATAGCTCTTTGGGTGTACATCGTGTACAATAACAATGGAAAAATAAGATGTTTATAATTATGCCCTACTTATTTAAGAGTTTTATTAACATTAAAAAATTACTCCAAGGGATGCTTTCAAATATTATGTAATGAAATAAAGATTACGCAAATTCGAAATAAAACTAAACTATCTTGGTAATTATAAATGACGCAAGTTATGACAAAATTATTATCAGGGTAAACATGTAATGTAAATAACACAAACAGGCAATGGTGGTGCAAAATTAGCACATTTTTAAGTATTTAAGATACTACGACTGGGTCTGATGTTTCTAACTTTATATTTATGATTTTCTAAAAAGATAAGTCCTAAGCCATGCTCAAAATATTTTCAGTCTAAATTAAAAAAAAATAAAGGAAGACATAAATATCAAGTTTTTGAAAGCGCGAGCTCTAAATTCTCCATTCCGCTCCAGTTTTAGATTTAAAATTTTATACTCCATACATCAATCCTTGGGCTTTGCTTCTGTTTCGGGAAAATGATCTATTTTGTGAGTCTGACTGGAAGCATATTACCCAGCTGAAGGGTTGCGCTGGGCAAACCCTTAAAATGATGATGGCCCTGGCAGACTTCCCACTCGAGCACCCCCATCCCACTTTCTCCGATAATTTCATTTCATCTGGGGAGGTATGTTCGCTGCACTCTTCGAGAGTTACTTTAGACTTGATTGGTAATGAAATTTTCTACTGCCGAACCAATAAGGGAGTCAACAACAACAGGTTGCGGGGGAGCTTGGAGCTTGGAACTAAGGGTAGCTTTACGCTCCCTGGGAATATTCCATTTTATGGGTATCGAATGAGGTTAGGAAGATAACAGCTTTATGTTAAAAGCTTTTCAAATCTGAGGCTTGAAAATACATTTGTTCTCACTATTCTAGTCATTGGAGAACTCAAATAATAGTCAAACTTTTCCAATGGCTTTCAAACAAAAATCAAATTACTGGTTCAAGTAATACCAAGTTGGGATGTTATTATTTGCGAAATATTTGCATAAAATAATAAAAACCCCTAACAAGGTCAACTGTTCACCAAATATTTTCTAGAATTTTAATATTAATAATAGATAATTGATAAGTGCAAGCGCTACAGTAATTTCCCGTAATACTATGCGAGCGAAGCCGCGGGGAAAAGCTAGTATCTAATATTTCAAAAATATATGAGTATTATAGTTTAATATGAGTCGATAATTACAAACAAAAGTACTTCTATTTTCAAAAATGTTCTGATTGCCGAACAGCATAGATTTAGATCGGCAAAATCTACAACAACTAATTTACTGTCCTTTACAAATACCTACGAAGACAACACTCATGTTGATGTCCTCTGCATTGACTTCCCCAAAGCTTCAATTCAATTTGCCAATAATATGGAAAAAAAGAATCAGTTGAAGATAATATTTTTATTTATAAAATTTGAAATATGAGATCGACCAATATGACGGTTTGACAGAAGGTGGCAATAGCAAAATTGGTGAACGCGCACATCCCGGTTAGACGAGAGGGCTGGGTTCGAATCCCAGTTGCGACCATTATTTTTTTCTATTTTTCTGTTTCTGTTTTCTTTCATATTTTTGTTTAGATTATTATCTTTTTCTTCAATGGTTATTTAATATTTCGAAGCACCACGAATTATGATATGAGCCGTACAAATTTCATGCCAAAGAAAGGAATTTTACTATTTCATCTCAGAGATCACGCTCTTTCAAGATTAATTTTTAGTATAGGTATGATGCATATATAAATATATTTATATATATTGTAGTATAATGAAGTTAACATCATATCAAATGTAAGCTTACCCTGTTGTGCGGAGAAAAAATCTTCAATTTATAATGTAGGTACCTACCTAATAGTATTTGAAAAAAAAAACTACGTTGAACATTTCCTCAAAAATACTGATGTTAGCAACCAATGTTTTTTCAACTTATTCAGTGCGTGTTATTTAATAACTGTATGATTGTAATTTTACGCAATTAGTGTAATTTTACATAATCAGTATTAAACATTGTTCAGAATGTTGGTTTTGCCATTGACGTTATGACACGTCTCATCGTAATAAGATTATGTGGTATGTTGGGTGTTTGAAATCAAAGAGTCTACCGATGGGATTTGCACGAAGCCTTCGCGACTCATGACACCTGCACGTAGAAGCTATTATTTCTTTGTTAACCGCTTCCCTAATCGGTCTCCTTACCTTTATCTGTGTCCCAGCCTAAGGATTAGCCCTAATGCCACGTCTAGACTTTCCGACCTCCTATTATTAGTGTATCATTATTTAATTATAAAGTAACCATTTTTAACAGATTCTTTAGAAAAGTGAAAAGATTTTACAAAGAAAGCTGTACTCCTATTTTTATACGGTTGAAGGTTATCGTATTTATATCATCCCGACACTAGATCAGCACCACCTTAACTCGAGTCGTTCAGAAATCTTTGTGTGAAACTCCATACTACAATACTACAACGTTTACTAAGCAGAGCCGCTCACCGAAGCCACACGCTACACGCACGCAACATTTACATCGCCACAATATGCATGCTACATTTTTGCTTGGGGTAAATGTGTTGCGTACACTCTCACCGGACGCACAATTGTGGCTTATACAAAATGTCGACATCATCTGACGACACGGATTTCTTGATGTGGCAATAACTGAGAAAAAAGAGGTTATTAGGTGCATCCGTTTAATTAAGATTCTGCAATTTACGGTAATTTCTAAATTTCGCAAGAGTTCGATTTAGTTAAATCAGTTCGATTTTTTGCCGATTTTGGTTCAGATGATTTTTGTAATCCGTCTATTGCTATAATCAGTGAGTCCATGGTTATATTATAAAGGTTTTTTATCAACCTCTGCAATAAACTCCACACAAAAATTCAAAATTGTCTTTCATTTTTGCAAACCACTGCGCCACAAAAAACGAGCGCGTTTGATCTTGAATACATGTGGCGCGGCCAACGTCTCGCCACAAACTGCACCCGCTACAAACGTGTCCTCGGTGTGCGTGCTTGCGCGCAAATACAGGGAGGCGTTAAATGTGTCGCGTTTCAAATGTGGCGCCACAGTTATCGTAACACAAATGTATGTCTGGTGTGCGGCCTCGCTTCAGCATCGTACTGGCGTCGCCTTACCTCGGGACACACGCGGTTTGTGGCCAATTTGCAGTCACCGCGATTACGTCGCGCCGCTCCGTCGCGTTACCGCCCTTACGGCTCGCCATCGCCGCGGGGACGATGGCGCGCGGAATGTCTGCGGTCCCCGCGTTTCATTGGTACCTTCTTTTTCCTCTTCATCAATATGCTATGCTATGGCTGTGATAGCCGTCTTACATAATGTTAACTGAGACATAATAACCTTCACAGCTTCACATCCAACTTCAAACTAAATTTATTGAAAGTATGGTCGTTGATGTCAAGACGACCCGGTTAGCTAAACAAGATGTCGCCCAGTCGACATCTCGGAGGTGCTGAGCCGCTCCGGTGTTGTGCTTGCGTTGCCGACGAGCTAATATGCGTGCGATAACCTTTAAATATGTAAATAAAGTTCTCTCTAAAGTCATCCTACTTGTTGACTCTATGAAATAATACTAATATAAATAACAAAAGCTATGAGAAATTTTAAGCAAGTATTTTGCATATAAAATTTCTTTAACTCACGATTAAAATGACTTGGCAAACTTTGAATTTTTGCTGTTTTATTCATACAAGATTTTGATTTATATTACGCTTTTCGCTCTTGGCTCTAAGCACTCTTCAAAGTAATTTTAAATACGAAGAAAATAACATCTGCGTTAAAATTGCATTATACCTCTACGAAAAATTACGACTCACGTAGTTAAAAATAATCACAGCGAATATAGGTAGAATTAAGTTTATTTATAAGGATTTATTTTAAGGATTTAGAAATGTTTTCAGCGTTTAATTTAAGCATTTCATTTGAATTACATTCTCTTGGCAAAATGTTGTACCGACGTTGAAGATTGGGAAGGGTTATACCTCGGTGGGTGGGAATTTATAATTTTCAAAGTGTTGTTAAACAACAAATGCAAACTTGTGGAAGGATTTGACACAGTGTTGATTTATAGGCAAAGTTTTGGAAGCAAAATTCATGCCATTTTCCTGATCCGTTCACAGGGCGGGATTTGTGAAGAAAGTTAAGGAAATTACTGCTTGCGAAAATAAAGAATGATTACGAAGTAATCGTTCAGGTTTTCCTGAATTCAAAATATTGGTATTTTGTTATTTTAACAACAACAAAAAAATTGTTCAAAAGTTTGGTCATTTATAATTGTCACACTGTTTTAATTCTCAAATATAAAGCAAAAATCTATCATGATTTCATTTCCATCTTGAGAAATGGAAATTTTAAATAAATATACTATTTAAGCTATTCAAAAAATAAGATAAAAAGTTATATTAATGGTCACATTTATAAAATGAAGTTATGGAGATTTTTATAATTAGAATAAATCTGAAAATCATCGATAAAATAATCAATCTCTTGATTTTTGGCACACCGGTTGGAAAACTCTTGGTTTTTTAAAAATAATTTTAATGATCATTTTTTGCTTTATTACCATCGGATACAAATTAGTCTTATAGATGCTTGCCAATGCAAGTACGCCATATTGCAACACTAACTGTATACGAGCAAAGTAAACCATTTTAATATGTGAAAGTTTTAGGATATTTCTTAATCGTGTAAATATATAAGTTAGTTTTCTTATTCCTTTACACAGTTATCTACATGTTTCGTAAATTTCATGTTATTTTCTAAAGTGATTCATAGATATTTAATATCAGAAGTTTTTTTCAGGTTTTTACAATTATCGTTAAATTTTCCTCCTACGCATGAACTATGCACCATCTCTCTAAAATTGGAGGCAGGGATAGGTTCATTAAGGTTAAAAGGCAAATATGATATTTTTTCAATACTAAGAAAGACTAAGTAAGTTTTTATCAAATCATGCCTTCAAAATTTTAATGTTTTCATTTGCAGTTATAGTCACATCTGTTCATGTTATTCCTTTGATGATGTTGACTGTGTCATCCGCATACGAGGTGACACTTCCACTATGAGGGAGCTTGAACATATCATTGACATATGTAAGGAAAAGTTTATGCTGTTTAATGTTTCTACTTTTGTAATCGTGATTATGCACTATCAGTAGTTAGTCATTTTCTCCAAGTTGCCGGATTTAAAAATGGATTAATTATAGTTTTTTGTAATTATTTGGAAATCTTCATACAGAAAAGCTTAAATTAATGATATGCTTGAAAAAATCATTAAAGTATTTTATGGTTTCTACTGTTATTCCATCGTATCCCGAGGCTGAACTAATTACATTTACAACTTCCAGTTTTGAAGTGGGTTCAAGAAATAGCATTTTATTTGCATCAATTAAATTTCTCTCATACACTTAATGAATTTCACTGGCAGCTAAAGGGTTTATTTGCTGTGCTAAACTTTTTCAAACGTTTGCAAAAAAAAAAAAAGTTCGCACATCAGTCGGCTCATTTTTTACTTCCGTAGAACTACTGTTGTACGTCAGTCAATAATTTCATTTATTGTTGACCACATTCTTTTTTTATCATATTCTACTTGTGACATTTTTGTGTTATAATATTTATCACAAGTATTTCTTTTTAAATTTGTATTTCGTATTATTAAAGCGTATTTCGATATTTAACAAAGGTATTTTTTGTATAGAATTCAAAGGATTTTTTTTACAAACTTTGAAAACACGTGGTTTTTCTCGTATTTTTCCATAATTTCTCATCGATTTCACCAATCCAGGACTAATCCACGGTTTTACTTAGATGTTAACTTCTGTAACTTGGAGATGGTGCATGCCTCTATATGTTTTGTCAAAATTTTGTAAAGAGACAAAAGCTCTCTAAAATATCCCAACTATCTGATACACAAGCCCAGCATTCCTTAAAGATTTTTTTTCCCGAAGAAGCTATTTTAATATGTTCTCTATTTTTTTTCATTGATTAGTTTGCGTTATTGCATTATAATATAATCGTATACTGGTTTTATATGCAATAGACTGTAAACTCTTTGTACATATTATAACTATTTACCCGCATAGGGTTATCACAGGAAGGTTTCAGACCTGCGGTATCACGAGCAAAATTGTTAATACATTATTTAAAATATTTAGTTTACAATTGAATTGGTAACTTTTTTCTTGATTGTTTATTTCTCTATACTTAGATATTCTTATGATCCTGAAATTTTTTTCATACCAAAAAGTGTCCTTCAACGGTCATGAACCAAATAAATATTCTGGCACTTGAGAACCAGGGGCAAAAGTAGTCCACGGATCGTAATCACTCATTTTGTGCGTTAAGAATGTAAATGAAGTTTTGTGAAGGCGGCTGAGTGCTTAATCCATTCCTGCTTCTGGGTACGAACCAAACATCGTCGGGAACACAAAGTGGCTGACGTTTCCGTTGTATGATTTATATATTATCATCTTCCACAATGTACGGATTCGCGAGTTGTGGAAATGTAGAGTACGCTGCAACACGATGAAATCATAACACTTTTTATTTATTCATATTTAACATTGATTTGTTTTTTATTATATGAGTCTTTTAGCTACCTCCTTCTCTAGCTCACGTTTAAGACAGCGTAACAGTGTTCATCATAAGGGCAGATGTATAATTAAAAATTGTGGTGAAGTGTAGTGTGTGGTATCCCTCAGGGCTTAAGTCGTCCTTAGGGATGTTTTTAGGGAAAGAAAGGAGAGAAAATTCTGGGAAGGACAAAGGTATGAGGGGTGGGTAGGAATCTGTGCTCAGTGTGTTCAGAAGTGATGAACGTATGAATCCATCGAAGGCGATGGGTCGAGAGAGTCAGGCTAGTGTTGTCAAAACCAACTAGTTTCTGTGCAAAAGCAACCCCCGCATTTCTTAGACAGATGTCATCCCATGAACCCGAGCACCTCTGCTAAGTCACCAAACGAGGCGAGCCGATTTCCGTGACAGAGGTGTTGGTTATCCAATAAATGCTTCCTGGGACGGCGGTACCCATACTCGCCTGCCAAAATATGTGCTAATGTACATAGATGCGATACCCTATTGCGCACTTCAATTCTCTAAGGCAGGGGTGGGGAACCTTTTTACCGTCGGGAGCCTTTTGGATATCTCTAGTGTCAACGCGGGCCGCACATAGATTTTAAGCGCTGAGGGGGGGGGGGGTAGAAATACATTATTCCATTAAAAAAATTATTCTCCCAGAAACCTGTTTTCAGAAATCGGGAATGGTATTCCTTGAATAGCGTCAGCAAAGGATTTTGTATCTCAAATTTTTACAATGTATTTAGCGTTATTAAAAAAATTGATTTGGCGTTAAAGTCCACAAGCTAAAATAATAGTGACATACGGAACGTCACTTTCTTATAATTTTGTAGCAAATGGTGAGCAACTCAAATGTAAAGCTTGAAATGTAGAGGTACATGAAAATGGCTTCCTTTAATGAATCTCCAACTTGTAATTTAATTTATCGTTATATTCCGATCACAAAACTGGTTTAAATAAATCTTTATGCAGGGAATTAAAACTACACTCAGAAAATGAAAATGGTTTATTTCGATTCTGGCAGCACATAAAATGGTCTGCAGCAAAACTGAGACATAATAAAACAAATAATGGTTTCCTATGAATTGTGGCAGCATATTAATCTGCTACTGGAATTTTAGACAAATCATTCTTGACATGAAACCGGTTTTAACTTAAGAGTGAATCTGCTCCCAAGATTCCAGCTTTAATTGATTCTACACCCAAAACACGAACATGGTTTTCCTCTGATTTTTGTACTTGGAACACTTGGATGGTTTCCTTCGAAATGCGTCAGCAGATGAATTCGCAACTGGAATTTGCATTATGAACACAAAAGTGCTTTTAATTTATGAATGGATCATTCCAACAGCTTAATTCATATTGTATTAAGAATGCGTTAATAATTGTTTTTTTTGCATTTTATGCAAATTAATTGACTGCAATAATTTTTTTATATTTATTTACCTATTTATAATAATTTAAAGGGAATGTTTTTTTATAATATAACTATTTTTTACCGTAAAAGTGCGGAAATATGTAAAAGAAGCAAACCATATTGTTTTTTTTTCCTGTCTGAATAAGGTTGTCATCAATACTGAATATTTTTTCAATATCGATGTCCCTATCACATAATAACAGATGTTGGATCACGTATTTGTGTCTAAACTGATTTTAGTAACAAAGGTGCACACGTAAGCACATATCTGTTAGCTGTGTTATAATTTTCTCTGGGTTTAGTAATAATGAATTAAAAATGTAGCTAAAGAAAACCGTTCTCGTTTACTAAGTGTAATTTTACTCTCAAGTAGTATTGGTATTTCAGTATAATTTATGAATTTAAACGGTTTTCGGCGTTTAGTTTTGGTGTAGCTGTCAAGTACTAGATTCCAAGAACTATTACGCTTTGCTCCATCGTGTGGTCTCTAATGTTAATTGGGATTCGTGGATTTCAATTGCCTTATTGATAAGACATGTACGAAGCGCTTGAGTCTTCCCAGGAGTCCAGGAACAATATTTAACACGTCCTTTTTCTAACTAGGCTTAACGAAATTGAAAAGGTTTGAAGATTAATAAGACTCGATTAATCGATGCCTACAAATGTTATTATGCATTTGAGATAATTTGAGAAATCTCACCCACCAGCCTGTAACCGATGGCCTTACTCATTGTCCAGAAACAACAATGGATATTTAATTTTTTTTGAGTGACTTTAATTTAAAAGTTCATTGTGCGGGCCAGAAAGCCTGAAAATCCATTAATTATTTATGAGAAATTCTTTGTATATATTCTTTGCGTATATTAATACCTAACACTTTTTATCATAGTATAACCGACCGGTCAGTGGTTGAGTGGGCACCGCGTTTGGGTTCCACCCGGGCGTCCCGTGTTCGATTCCTCGGCTGGCTAAGTCCTCCATCACAACACAAGCAACCTTTTCGGCTTCCTGTGGTGGTAGTAGGAGATTTTCAAACATTGTTGGGTTATTCGTAACCCGGCAATGTTTGTCTTTCTTAAAAAAAAAAAAAGTAAAAATAAAATAAAAAAATAAAAAAAAAATAAATAAATAAAATATAAAAAAAAATTGCAAGGTACCTTAGCATAGCTTGTTAGGACAATTATAATTAAACATCTATATCAATGATGTTGGTATCTGTTTTTTAATCTCGCAGACCATCCTGTACGCAGGTGACATGAAAATCTTTTCGCCTAACCGAGGACTAACAAAAGCTGCAAAATGATTTGCAACGTTTGAACACGTATTTTAACGCCCATTGTCTGGAAATTGATAGTAAACTGAATTTCAATAAACAAATCGATCAAATAGTCATTACCAAATCTTCTATGCTTGGTTTCATAATCCGTTCATGTAAACAATTCAAAGATCATATTATTTTCAAAATACTGTATTTCTCATACGTTCTTAGTATCCTTGAATACGCATCTTAAATGTGGAACCCAGGCTACGTAGTACACAAAAATGGAATTCAAAATAGATTAAGGTACCTTAACTTCCGCTCTTTCGATCTCATGTTAGTAATAAAGACTCTTCAGAATTTTTCAATATATAGACGTTAATTTGCCGAAGAAATAAAGCATATTTGGTAATGTTATTTAAAATTACACATAACTTAATCGATAGCCCTGATCTTTTTCAACACCTACAATGTCATGTTCCAAATCGCAACAGCAGATGATAACACTTACTTTTAATATCCCTCTTTGCAAGACCAACTCCAAACAGAACTCATTGATCTTTATATCCACACATTTATTTAACTTAAATTATTACCACATTGACACTTTTAACTCGAATTTACGTGACATAAAACGAAAACTCACTAAACAACTCATAATGACTCATACTAGAAAGTTCAAACCTTATATATTCCCGTTCTTTACCTCTTAATCTTAATCCTTTGTTCCTCCCCTCCCCCCTTTATAGTGTAACTAAAAAATAAATTAATTAAAAAAATACCCTTTCAATGTTACATTTTATCATTCACTATCATCATTGGAAAGTTCATAATTGGCATAATTTACTATCTTTTTATTGTATTGTTGTGTAATCTCAGATTTGCTGTCTACTTTCCCTAAAATAAATAAAATAAGATAAGAACATTAACAACTACAAATGATCTAACATTGTAAAAAAATCCTGGTAAATACGGGGTGGATGAATCCTGGTTATCTTCTGAAGTACTCATAAGTGAAGTGCTCATAAGGTAATTTAAAAATTAACAATCATGAAAATGTCAATTGATAAAATATCGTAACCTCTATGTTTCACCCATAATTGTCGTAATTGGTAAGCAGAAAGCGCGAGATGTAAAAGAGAGGGTGCGTGTGTAGGCGGAAGAGGTGGGAGGACAGGGAAGAAAATCTCACCCCTCGCTCTACCTTTCACTTTTCAAATCAGTTGAGATTGTGAGAACTTGCCGAACAATTCTCCGGTGCGTTTGGCGGATTCCACCTCAGAGAAGCTCCAGGATATTGGGTTTAACTTTGATAAGGAACGGGGTACTTAGGCAGCTGGGTCATATAAATCGTGCTTGATGAAAGGGTGGTCTTGCGTGAACATGCTCGTCTACTTTCGTAAACTTTGCCTCACGCTCATTCCGTGTTTCCACCCTTCATTTGTGAAGTAGAGTAAACCATCGCTAATATTTTATTCTATATCTTCTGCTGGCGTCTTTTAATGTCAGAGGTTAAGTAGTTGAAAAATCGACCACCACAACCCGGCATTTGCCTAGCGTGGTGGTCGAAAAATCCTCCAATTATGTAATTAACAATGCAATGAATAAATGTCATCAAAGCAGAATTATCCCTGCATGCTGCAACCCGAAACAACTCAGCGGAACTGCACCTCCAACAGTCACGTAGGTATATGAGGTCTGGCGTTTTCCAATATTACGTTCTTTATGAATCTTCCCTGGGTCATGTTCTTAATGCACCACGTGTCACTGTTGGAGCATCATTATAAAAACAGAAAAAAAACCCTACCTACACATTTCAAATGAATGGTCCTTCGAACCAATTTAAGTGATACTTGACAAATTTCACATTAAAATATAATTTCACTTAGGTATTTTATGTTATTCTTAAACAATTTACACCGTAAAAAGGTCATTAAAACATCATTATCAGTAGATTTTTATCATCATGTTTGTATATCACCCTTGAAATCATTTTCAATCAAAGGTGTTTTTTGGTGCTTAAATATTACGAATTTCCACAAACTAACGAAAGATATTATTAAGAAACTTTCAGAATGTTTTTTTTCTTAGAGTTCGTGTACAAAACATTCGTTTTTAACGTTATTAATGAATTTATGAGACCGTCAGCAGTTTCTAAAGAAAAATTTTTGAACAATTCTTACAGGGCGTCATTAGTTATCGTTGTTTCACGCTAAAATGCCACAACATTGTTTTCTGCTTAAAGCGCCAGTACCCCGTGCCACGTTCCGTAGTGCATTTTAGTTGGAAACCACTATTAATAACACTGCCATAAAAGCGATTCTTCAATTTTTACCGCCGGCAATTTTTCAAGTAACAAACACGTGATCTAAAAATGGAGAATTTCAGCGAAAAAGCGGGAAAATGGGAGAGCTGTCACTGCTCCTATTGGTCAAGACAAATTGAGCTGTAGAAGGCGAGTGAGAGATTGGTCCGGTTTATTATTATGGAATAGAAGGTAAATAAATGGTAGCTGGCTGTTTTACTGGGTGAAGGGTTTCCTCTAAAGCAATTTAAATGATTGAAGGCCTAAATTCAATTGAAATTATAATATTGTTTCATTTTTTTATTTTACAGTCATCAAATAACACTGAATGAAAAATTATTACAATGCTCTTGTTATTATTATTTGATGTTAAACTATACCCCGATTTTAAAATTCAAACATGTTATAAATTTAATCATTTATATGCTGATTTTTTTGCCTACAGAAGAAGGTACATAGAGACAATTTGGTAAGGGCAATTTTGTGTTTGATAATATGTATTGCCGGAATAAACGCTACAGACATCCTTATCAATTGCCGCACGTGGATCTTCGGATTAGCACACATTTAAAAAATATTTTTCAGAATTCAAATAAATTATATTGTATGGCTTTATCTCTAGTACTTCTGTGAACAGTGAACCTCACCTCCGAAAACTCATTTTTCCAAATTTCTCTCATTTAACAAATATATCAAACACATTGCACTCTTTTAGGGTGAATTGCCTTATGCAAAAAATATATATATATTAAAACCAAAATGTCCTCTGAAGTCATTAGAATTGTAATAAGGTACTTAAAACCTGCCATTTTAATTCTAAACAATGTAATATTTTTAATGTAGCATTTTTTTTAAATTTCAAATAAGCTTTTGCGATTTGTCCACTTAGTTATTTGTATTATATTGATTATCGAATTTTTCGAATTTATCACTTTCTTAATGACAGCATAATATTGAAAATGCGAATAAGAAAGTCTAAATAAACGCGACAATTATACAGGGTGGGGCAGAATGGAATTCTTAGTTTCAAAAAATCACTGAAGGCCCCCCAGACCCAGTAGAGGGGCAGAGCGGGTGCCGTTAGGTCGGGAGAACATAAACGTTTTCAATAGTGACCATGCCGTGGTGAGGTGAGCTCCAGGACTTTATTATGGAGATGTACTTTAAAAACGGAAAAAGCGTTGTGGGTAAGAGGGCTTTTCGGATCCGGTTCAAGTTAAATCGTAATGACAGTGTTCTTGATCCTAAAACCATTCGGAAATGATCAGTAATGTAAGGTTGCCAGGATTTGCAGTTCCTAAAAAAAACAGTTTTACCTAAAAGTGTGCGAACGCCTGAAAACATCGCGGCAGTATGAGCATCAATTGAAGAGTCTCCAGTCAATCCGATCTGCGCGGAAAGACGACGCTGCGCTTGGAATATCGTCCAGAACTGTAAGGCGAATCTTACACTCACAACTTCACCTGCGCCCCTACAAGATAATGCAAAGAAATTGAGCCCACAAGATTTTGTGAAACGTAGAGATGCTTGCATTGCATTCGTAACTGCTAGAGCTCTTTCCAGGTCGCCTGACCTTTTTGCGGGGGATATTTCATTCTCGCTCCCCCGATCTAACCCCATGTGACTTTTTTCTGTGGGGAGTACGTCAAAATTGAGGTATACAATCTTTGACCTCGAACCCTTGAAGTTCTGAAGGAGGCGATGGAGGCTGGAATTCCACAAGATACGCTTTGAAGAGTGGCTGAAAGCTTCTTTGAAAAGCTCAATATGTGCATTTATCGCCAAGACCGCCACGCCGATAACATTTTCAAAACATCATGAAAAACAACTGTTTAATATGTACTTTCAGCAAAAAAATCGATTTTTATGTATTTTTTCAATTCAACCTTCAAATCAGGGACTGCATTCTGCCCCACCTTACCTTGAGTCACCGATTTTTAATAAAAATGGTTTGATTGATTCGGGTACAGACCAAGGTTTTTAAGGAAGGAAGGAGAGGTATTAAATGGGCTTAAATCAATACCCGATGTGCCAGTGCTCGAAGCCTTACAAAACGAGGGCCTGAAAAAATCCGAGACTGATGAAATTTAGCACACCAAACCGAAACCGGATTTTGTAAAGTTTTTAATCGCTACAACACGTGTTTATGAAATATAAATAAATGATCTACATTTTCATAACTGTACGAATATTTAGGTACAAGTATTATTATTAAAAAATATTCTTTTAAAAAATAGTAATTTGAAAAAGAGAATCTTTACTGAACTATTGTAAAACTAGGTTAGCTAGTCAGAGTTAGCCATCTGGTCAACGTATGGTAATACGGATTCTGCAAATTTTAAAAAATTGAAATGGAACGCCAAAAAAAATTGCACACAGACAAAATGCAAGGCGGTCGAGTTAGAACAGAAATATGCTACGCTAATGCTTAATAATTTTATGCCTAAAATGGTTAAAATAGCTAACGCTACATAATTATATGCCTAAAGCGGTTATAATTTATTCACATACCCAGCAGCCCTGTCAGTCTGAAGCGCGATCGATCTGGCGACAAAAAGGTCGATCTTGTTATTCTTTTCGCCTCCGGGAATCGACGCCTGATAACCGATTGGCCTCTGTTTATTTGGTTATGGAAAACCTCACAATGAAAACAGGAGAAAGAAATGAAAATAAACGTTATTGACAAATATATTAATTGTTATAGAGACTTTCGATTCCAAATTTAGTGAGCTGTCATACGTTGACCTCTTTTTCTGTTATTACTGTTTATCATTAGCTTACGAACGTTGGGAAATATAAACGAATATTTAATTTATTGTAGTATAAATAATATGTGTTAAATTTATACATATATATATTTAACAAAATGTATGGACATGTTTACCTAATCAGAAAAGAGGAGCTCTTGTGCATGATAAGCGAGCCACGATTATTACTAAGGTTGTAGGGTAGACCTGTCTATAACCGTATTAAAGTAGAAGCTCTTTAGTTTAGTAAATTAAAATAAAATTTGGTTTATAATTATTAATTTTATTGATGAATTTACTAAGGGACAAAAGACAAAAGAAACATGACAAGTCAGAAAATCTCAATCATATTTCCGGTTTTACTTCGTGGGGTGAGTAAATCCGTATACCGTTTACGATATTGCCCCAGAAAAGTAGTAACGTTTGCATTGTAATTTGTGCAACTCCTCCTCCTCCGGTTCCCAACCTGTGCAGCCTGCGTAAGCGCGTTGCTTATTCGTAGTAAATTGAGCCCAGCCTTGATCCAGACGGCTTGTACTATATTATCCAATTTAAGTATTGTGCTAATTGTAAAAGTTGTGCAAGCTCCGCTGAAGGGATTCCAGTGTATTTGTTTTTTTTGTGGGCTGATTTACATTAAGCTTGGTCTTTTCTTGTTTTGAGAAAAAACGTTGAGTTTAGTTTTTCATTTTTACATGGAGAAATTATTGCCGTTTTTCCTCAACGGCGATGGTTTTTTTTCTCTTATCTATGTTAATTCTAGGAAGTGACATAATATCCATAAACTTTATTTTTGCCAACATTATGAAAAAGCAGACTAAAAACGTAAATAAAGCCATCCTGATTTTTTCTGTACTTATTGATACACTCTTGTAACGTGAAGTAAACTCCGTAGTGAACTCCCTTCTGCTGCTTTTTAATGTCCTATTGCTCCTTCAACTGCACTCAAAATTGCTCTTCTCATTTTTCCGGTATTCCAGTCTTGGCTGGTAGTTTTTCTTTGGTAATTACGCTGTGTGTTTTTAACACGTGTAAACAATTAAAAAAAATTCGAATGAAAATATTCTGTGCCAAAATCGTATACTGGACGGTTTTACCCCATACGGTTGTGCCCCGAGAAAAAAATATAGGTATTTTTTCCCAAACGAACAAAATTTACGAAAATCACCCAAAAGTTATAGGGTAATTAAAGTTAAAATAAATATATTTATAGTATTTGACATTTCACTCATCTGCATATTATAAAAACTTCACTATTTATCAATTCAATATCCAATATGTATTTATTCAATATGTAAAAATTACATCGGGACTTTACGGGAAATTACACCGAAAAACTTAAAACATGTGGTATATCGCCAGCGGGCAGACATATGAACCGACAAGTTTCTGCTGACTTGCGTTGGTTGCGGAGTCGTACACGGGACGTAGTAATAAAGCTTTTTAGAATAATACGGTTTTACCCCGGTATACGGTTTAGCACAGGTCTCCCCTATGTTAAAATATGTTTTGTATAAAATATTTACTTTTTACTCCATTTTTTTTTTAATTGTTTAACTTTGTTTTTTTTATTAGGTGATGATACAGCGCAATACAGAAAGGAGGTAATTATATTTTTAATGGCTTGCTGAATATAATGGTTGTGCATTTGAGTTGTTTTAAAATTAAAAATAATAATGGTCCGAGGACCGTACATATATTTTCTTGTTCTGTCTGCGGTTCGAAAGCAGAGCTGACAATCATATAATATTTCACCAAATAAACAAACATTTCATAAAAATGTAGAAAACCTGTCTTATAAGTCAGAAAACGAGTTATAAGTTTTCCCAATATAAAATTAAATTGATAAAATATCAAGGAATATTTATGATTTCGGCTTTTCAATTTATTTTCAAACTGTTTCCGAGTATGAAGCCTTTTTCACGAAATCCCTCAGTGGCGTATTTGGCGAATACAGTTTCATTGATTTAGTCTGCAGATTTTACAAATTGTTTGTAATTTTTTTTCAAAAAGAACCCACCTTATTTCAAATACAAAATAATTATCCTTAATAAACTTAAAGATTAAGAAACGTTCCAAATTTTAAATAAACTTGGAAACAGTTCCTGTAAATAATTAACGTAATTTCTTAAAATTGATATCAAGAAAAGCGTCGAATAATGAGAAGGCGATTATAGGAAAATATTTTCACTTTGTAACGTGCTGCCCATACGTAGTAGGGTAGATTATCAACTAATTAACGCTAAATGAATTCTGAAATATTAAGTTTTTAAAAATCTATGAACCACAATAACCAACCAGGTACATAAAGCGCAATTACATAACATTGTTAATAAATCTCAAAACCAACAAAAACAAATACTTAAATAATCTTTAAAAATATAACGTTTATAGAGACTTGTTTCACTGTAATCGTGTAGTTCTCCGAAGTAATAAATTATTTTTAGACAGCGTCACGCTCAGCCACTCACCTGCAGATCCCTCAAGAGATGGAAGGAAAAAATATCATCAATCCACCCATCCCCGGCCCGAAATAATTATAATAACTAAAATGATTTCTAAATTTGCATTTGATTTCGTTTGATAATATTTTTTTAAAGAGATTTTACTTAAACTTTTATTGGATTCTTGTACGATTGCTACGTCAGTAGCTGGTGATAGGTAGCGTAATAATAGCCTTATTGTACAAGACCTGTAGGCCTGCACATAAACTAATAATTAACAATGAGCGCCGGCACATAGAGACGCCCGACTGTAGTAAAGTCTTGATAGAGATGTTGTCTCGCTTTGACAGCTGTTGAAGATCCGCGCAGCAGGGGTACTGCATATATAAATTGTAATGAGAGTATCCGGTTACTGAAGCGTCCATGTTAGGCGGGTATCCTCCATCATGCATTGTGAGGTGGAGTGCTATTGCATCTTCCGTCGTGCATCGTGAGGAGGAATGCTCTTGCATCGGAGCATGTAGGTTGCAGTGGACACCGGTTGTGTATTTTAGAGGTGCTGCAAGTGGCCCAGTTTATTCAGGAGTACAACAAATTTGTAGTAAGAGTCAAGGGGTATGCACACTCAAAAAGGTTGACAACCGCTGTTCTAGACCAGGACTTCTCAACCAGGGGTGCACGCCCCCCTAGGGGGGCGTAAAGAAATGTCAGGGGGGGCGTAATAGTTACGTTTTCTCGTTTAAATAAAAAAATAATAATATGTATAATTAAAAGAAAACTAAAAAATATAAATGTAAAGTAATTAATGATTGTAAAGTGTACCTACTCTTCTATTAAATCCATAATAAATAAAAATATTGTCTCTGTGGTTAAATTAAAATTAAATTAGATGAAACCTAGGAATTCTTAATAAGCTGTACGGCGACCTTGAGGTGATTTTTCACAAAAACGGCGCTCTACAAATTATCCAATTATTATTATTATTATCTATATTTTACCTATTTGAAATTCAAATAAATAATTTAGTTAATTCAAAAAAATGGGTTTCTTATTTTTGTTGAAACTTTATTAAGGGGGGATGAAAATTTATTTTTTGCTTCGGGGAGGCTTGGCGAAATAAAGGTTGGGAAACCCTGTTCTAGACTATTATGATACATTCCATTTTTATAATTACTAACCCTTGACTTAGCTATGAGTTTGATACTTATAGTAGGTAGTAAAAGGTATCGCAAAGAGCATTTTGAAGGCCTTAATTGTCTAGGGATGGACTATGGATTTCGATGTCACGGTTCGAATCACGAAGTACAATAGTAAATTTTATTATTTTTTTTTTTCACATTTAATTCTTATAAAATAATTTATTACGGTGTACTTCCAGGTCATTCCAGAGTAGTGGATACTCTCAGTATCACCCTGGTGAAAAATCACCATTCAGAATCGACACGTTGCTTGAAATGGCTTTAGCCATGTTTGGTAACCAGATCTGAATAGCCAAAAACTTATCCACCTCTCTTTTTCACATCTCCTTTACCTGTATTTAATCCTCCAGACTCAAAAAATGCCCCAATCGAGAATACCATAACCTCAATAGCTCCGGTGTGCAGTGAGCAGTTGGTATTTATATATGAATAAAAATTAAAAACACTCTACACACTTGTAATATAGGGAATAAAAAGAAGTGACTTCAGTTCAAATTAATTCATATTTTTAATATTTCCAAATCTTAGGACATTATTTTTTTGTACACTCCCTAAAATCATTTTTCACTCTACACCAAACTCAATGACTAGTTCTCTTCATTGGCGTAGAAATGTGTGTTTCACTATTTCTTCTTGTGCCATTGTATTACGTACAATTGTAATAATATTACAATTTAAATGCATAAATTAAAAAATGTCCCGAAGGCACAATATTTTTTTTATACAATTGATAAAATTCTATCAAGATAATAATTGTAGTGAATTGATTATTCATGTGGTCTCAGCTTCCTTCAATGGACGTCGAGCTTAGTTTGTAATATGGATTCTATTATATCCCAACAGATGGCAATTGAGTAGGATATCAGAAGAGTACCATCTATCGTCGCTCGTGTCTCAAGCACGAACGGTTACGATTGCTGAGGGCATCTGCGAGTTTAGGTGGACTCCTGCAGTCCACATGCTACAACAGCAGAAGTACTTAGGGCCTGATTTAATATTCATTGTAAATATTTAAGATAACCAAATAAATCAACTAGTAATTACTTGCACTGTAATCACCGGTATCTCAAGTTGTTCTTTTGGATATTGGAAACTATTGGAAATTCAAAGACATTACAATAATGTAATAGCGGCACATAATCCAGTTTAAAGTTCCTTACCAGTTTAATTTTCATTGAAGTTCCAATACGCGATATGTCAATTTTTTTCACATTCACATTAAAGAACTCAAAAATATTTCGACTGATTAGTCAGGCATCTCTGGTTGAACCATGGTTGAAGTTCTCTGGATCAACAGACTTGGCTGGCCGACAGGCGGAATCCTTTGCCCTTTGCCACGGACTGGAGCAAATGGTTCAGGAGCCTACAAGGGTTCCTGATGTCCAGACTCACCGCTCCAATCTGTTAGACCTTTTTTTAACCACTGTGCCACACGGTTACAAGATTGAGGTCACAGCGCCTTTGGGATCGTCAGACCACTGCCTGGTGACGACCTCAATCCCCCTCAACTTCAGACCGCCAAAGGAGAGGCTGAAGAGGAAAGTGTGGCACTATAGGTCAGCAGATTGGTTCGGTCTGCGGGCCCATTTTAATGCTTTCCCGTGGTCACCTGTCTGTTTTCAGACTTCGGATCCGTCAAGATGTGCCCAGGAAATTGGTGAAGTCATCACATCTGCGATGGATGGCTTCATCCATTCCTCTGTTAAGAAAACTGGTGTGGGCTCAAAGCCGTGGTTTAGTCGGCAATGCTCTGAAGCAGTGCGACGGAAAAACGCGGCTTACCGAGCCTACAACACATCTAGAACATCCGAAAACAGAACAGCGTACAATAAAATGGCAAAGGAAACCAAGAGAGTCATAAATAGGTCAAAATTCGATCACGAACTGCAGATCAGCAAAAAGCTGGCTGCATACCCGCATGGCAGCAGAGCATTCTGGTCGCTCGCGGGATCAATAGGTCGGAATTTCTGCAAATCCAGTCTACCACCTCTTACCAGACCTGACGGCTCACTAGCGAACACCGCCGCCGAAAAGGCTAACTTATTAGGCAAAATGTTCGCGGATAATTCAACCCTCGACGATCAAGGTGCTGTCCCGACGTCGGTTCCTCACTGCGGTTCTCGTATGAAAAAGCTGAGGATCCGGCATCGGGATGTAATCCAAGTCTTACGAGGGCTTGATGTTAATAAAGCTGGTGGGCCTGATGGAATACCTGCCCTGGTATTACAGAGGTGCGCTGCAGAAATTGCTCCAATTTTGACTAAGCTCTTTAAAATGTCCCTGAAGTCTGGTATTGTGCCCTCTGGTTGGAAAAAAGCGGTCATCCATCCTATTCCAAAGAAGGGTGATCGCTCTAACCCGGCCAACTACCGCCCCATAGCGATCACTTCAGTTTTGTCCAAGGTGATGGAACGTGTGATCAACGACAAACTGCTCACATATCTCGAGAAGAACAAAATCATTAACGACCGTCAATACGGATTCCGGCGGAACCGCTTGTGCGGTGATCTTCTCGCATATGTGACGCATGTTTGGGGGCGGTGCCTGGAACGTTTCGGTGAGACCCAAACGGTCGCACTGGACATTTCCAAGGCCTTTGACCGGGTTTGACATCGAGGACTTGTCAACAAACTGCCATCTTACGGACTTCCCGTATCCCTGTGTACGTGGATTGCCGACTTTTTGAGGGAGAGGTCAATTCAGACGGTTGCTGATGGTTTCACCTCTTCCTCGCATCCAATAAATGCTGGCGTCCCACAGGGATCGGTTCTGTCCCCGATTTGTTTTTGTTGCACATCAACGACCTTTTGTCATGTGCACCAATTCATTGTTACGCGGATGACAGTACAGTCCATGACAGCTTTTTGTTTGACAAGCCCCCAAAGGGCACACAAACTCCAACGGCTCGGAGGGCTTTGAAGCAAAGAATGGATGGTTACCTCGAGAGTGTTTTCTCTTGGGGTAAGAATAACCTCGTCGAATTCAATGTTTCAAAGACCCAATCATGTCTGATTACGTCTAAAAGGGATCGAAATGAAAATCTAGTCTCCTTCAACGGAAGCAATCTTCCGAACAGACCTTCCATTGATATGCTTGGTGTAACTATAAGTGACCAGCTCAGGTATGGGGGCTCCATCGAAGCCAGAGTAAAGTTAGCTTCTCAAAAACTGGGCGTACTGTACAGGGCCCGCAGATACTTTAATAGTACACAACTGCTTACCCTGTACAAATCGCAAGTGCGCCCCACGGTTGAATTTGGCAGCCACCTCTGGTCTGGAGCTCCAAAATACTTGAAAAATACCCTCGACTCTGTGCAGAAACGGGCGGTCCGTTTGATAGATTCTCCCATCTTAACGAACGGGTTGCAATCTTTAGAGCACAGGCGTCGGGTGGGAATGCTATCCATGTTCTACCGGTATTTCAATGGAAGATGCTCTGAGGAACTAGCGTCATCGATCCCTTCGGCACCGGTGCATAGTCGGGAGACATGCCAAACGCGCGCCCAACATATGTACACGGTTGACATATGTCACATGAGAACGGGTCGTTTTTTCGACTCGTTCTTGAGTTCAACAGCTCGGCTATGGAACGATTTGCCGGCATCTGTGTTTCCTCCCTCCTACAACATGGGTCTCTTCAAGACCAATGTTCATTCCTTCCTCTCTTCAAAAAGACCCTCCACACAGCATCCCAGATGACATAGGCCCTGAGGGGAATTATTTTCCTCAAGGCCTCCTGTGTGGAGTTAATGTAAAAAAAAAAAATCTCTGATAAATCGAAATTTCAGTTAAGTATGCAGTTGTATGTAAAAGTAAACCCTCTTTCTGGTGCAATATCCAGATTAATCATAACTACCAAATCAATTATAATGCCGGAAAACTTGCAAAATTTTGTTGTTTTCTGGGTCATTAGCAGGATATTTCAAAATATCGTGCCGAACCATTAGGATTCCGGTGTTATTTTATAACACATTAAATATTTTAAAAAATACACTTTTATTTATGGTGAGCATTCGAATATTGCTCTCCTCATTATCTAAAAACCTATATTTGGATATGTCTGATTAATCAACTGAGATAGATTTGCTTAATGAAGTAACTTTCGTGTGATTACAGAATTCTGTTTAAACGGATGATCAACAACGAAAGTACAAAGACTTCGTGATAATGTAATTGTCTCGTCTCGTTTGTAAGTGTCTTTTTACAATGATGATTACAAACGCAATAACACTTGGCTGCTCTTGGGAATCCGAGGAGTATTATGATAAATACTAACAATATTTTAAATCAAATAAGGCATGCATCTGCCCCCTACAAAAATTATCCCACAATGAAAAAAAATCTCTCCCCTGTGCATTGTGGGCGATGAAATTGAATTATAAAGCAATCGCGGTAAATAACGGTGGCACAAGTGAATCAAGTTAAACAGAATATATTTAGTCCACAACATTATTTATTATTTGCTTATTAATTAATATTTATGTTTTTGTATATTCTACGACTGCTAATTATTTTTGTGAAATTTGGTTTTTTCATTAATACTGATTTGCTCAACACTATTATATTTATCTACGCTTTAGAGATATGAATACCTATTGATATTCCTGATTTTATTGAATTCGCTGCATAATTATTCACAGCAATTACTAAAAATTATGTAATTGCGGAAGCCAATTATCATATTTAAAAACATAATTTTTATTTTCTTCAATCTTTGCAAGTGCACTTTGTAGCGTCATTTTTAATTAAATGAAAACAAATAGCTTTGTAAAACACCACAAAATTAGTAAGATTAATAAGATTAATATTATTAGTAGAAATGAAAAACACAAATAAAAATTTATTTAAGAATATTTTAAATACATTTTTTTAATTTTAATTTTTGTTTGTTTTTATGATACATTTAAGTAATTAATCATCTCTTTCTATAATATTTTGTCTGCACTTGTTTATCTTTTATTATTTTTGCCGATGCTTTTTATTTATTTGACGCCATTGACCTAGATATACTTGGTCGAAGTTTGACGCCATAAAATGGCTTTTACATAAAAATGATACGATTATAAGTTATTATGGTAAGCAAGAGGGTATCAGTAAAATAAAGGACAAAAGAAGGATGAATGAGACAAAAATAATATATCAAAGAAAAAGTTTTTTTTTTTAAGCACCAGTTGTTTTTTTTCAAAAAATATTAATTTTATTAAATATGAATTGAAATCGCCTTGCCTGCCTGTGTGCGAGACGCATTTGTCAACTTAGCTGCTACTAAAGAAAAACACTTCTAGGTTACGAATAACCTGACAATATCTGAATACCTCCATGAAAAGTATTGCTTATGCAATGATGGAGGGTTTTGCCAGCAAAGAATTGAAACCGTCTTGGATGCCTGGATGGGAGACTGTGTTTTTATTATGTTTTTTTTTCAAAAAATATTTCTTTGACGAAGAAATCTTTGGTTTTGAAACATTGATAATTTTGATTAAATAGTGGTATTTTACAAAGTTATTAGTTTTCTTTAAATTATATTATTTATGATTGTTGGATTGAACGCGACACAATTTTATTATTAGATTATAATTTTATCTACGTTCTTGCATCGTTTCATACACGTTATCCAAGATTCCTCTCTTGACCCTAGATTCGAGTAGATCTGGGTAAATTGATTCATTTGCCGGACATTAAGTTATCATATTATACACATAATCACATAATTTCCATTTTCAATCCACCCGTCCAACGCTTCCAAACCATTCCTTTTATAAACATTCCATTATAAATTTTGTTCATTATACTAACGCCTTTCTTGTGATTATTGTGTTACTAGCGCGGACCTGTGAAAAAATACGGGACATTATAATTTATTGTAAAATTAGAGATGCTGAAAGTATTTTTCAAATGCAAGTCTCATAAGCAAATATTGCTCATCAAAAAATAATTATAGAGAAAATTAGAAATGTACCTTTCGAATGAATGCAATTAGTACAATTTAAAAATCATCAATGATTCAGGTCTATTAGATCTATTCGTTTTTGATAGATTTAGAACCGTTAAAAAATTGAACAAAAGAAATACTCATTATTATTAAAAAAAAATAATTCTCGTACTTACTTCATCGCTCACTCCCACAATAGTTCGAATTTTGAATATTAAAAGTTCTCTGAACGCAAGTAATTTAACATTACATTAAATTACTAATTAGCGTAGAAATATTTCACATCATGCACGTCATCACAGACAAGCGAAATCAGTATATTTTTATTTCCTTTCTTTTTCATATTTTATGTATTACATATCATTATTATGGTGGGCTATGTGCACACCCTACATTGGAATAATAATTTTTATTTTCAGATACTCGTTCCCTTAATGATGTGTGGTTTAGATGTTTTCTGCTTTTTGCAAGTAAGTACTACACTCAAGTGATGCATTAGCGAAGTGCTGGGATAACTTCTCACCGTCATTATACAAGAAGAATGGTACCGATAGGATGCGTGGACAGAGATTAATAATTCAAAAGAGCTGCAGACTGCAGGAGATACTGTATCGGCTCCCCTAGGGGCGAGCGCACTGCTCATAAAAAGCTAAACATCCTAAAGGCGTAGCGGAGTCGCACAATCTCTGAACTGTATTATTTCAGTACCGCAGAAATTTCTTCCAAACGTCCAAAGCAAAGAATATAAAGGAGGAAACAGAAGTAGTAGTTTCATTGCTTTTTGTCGTAACATGAAAGGCTATAACTATTTTGGGTCATACTTTCAATCCTTGAAAGAATTTTTTGCCCCTACTTTAAGAATCTCTATTCTAGCTGTAGATTAATTTCAGTTAAAAGCATTCACTTGACGGCCGGCGTAGTCAAGCGGTAAGGCTCTTGACTCGCATTTCGAAGGTCGCGGGATCGAATCCCGGCGTGGCAAATAAATTTTATTTGATGAATATGTATTATTTCACAATTTATTCATTTAAAATAATATATAGTATATTTGCGACACGTTCCAGAGTGGTAGATACGCTCAGTATTGCCCTGGTGTAAGACCACCGTTCAGAATTGAAACGTTGCTTGAAATGGCTTTAGGCGTGTTTGATGACCATATCTGAATAGCCAGGTACTTCCCACCTTTCTTTTCCCCATCTCCTTCCCCTCCCCACTACTTTCAGCTACACAACACACCCCAATTAGGGATGCCCATAGTCCCACTGGCTCCAGACGGGAGCAATTGGGACTCTTGTGCGGTATTCAGATGAAAAATGAAGATAAAAAAAAATTTTAAAGTTTTTTTTATATTCAATAATAAAGTAATCTGAAAAAAATTGAAATCAAAATGTTCTGATTCGAAAAATAAAATAAAAGTGTTCTCTTTCAGAAGAGTACCGTCTATCATCGTTCGTGTCTTTAGTACGATCGGTTACGATGGCTGAGGGCTTCGGTGAGATTGGGCGGGCTCCTACAGTCCGCTTGCCGCAGCTGCAGAATTACTTAGGTCCTAGTAAGTACATCTGTCCAGTTTGATATTTCATTGAGAGTTGAGAGTAGATCCAACAGTTTCTCGCCTGTACTACGATTTTTCAGACACCGTATATAATATAAATGATGTTATTTCCTTCATAACCCATATTATACACGGTGTATGGCAGCGTTTACAACGTGATATGATGATGTTTATAAAAAAAAACTTTTTTTCGACTCAAAGCATTTTGATTTTTTTTTCAAGTTAATTGGAAACATTAATATTGGAAAAAGAAACTTTTGTAGCCGGTTCTATTCTATTCAAAAACGAAAGCTCAAAGTGTAAAAAACAAATTCGACTCCAAACGTGATGTAGATTTAGCTCGGTTCAGCGTCCCGCTTGCACTACGAGTTTCCCGACACTGAGTATAATATTTATATTTTAGGCGCCCGTGTCTGAAATAATTTTTAAACTCATAACATTACCAATATATTACCTCATAATATTATCAATAAATTATCAACGTAATATTATCGAAATATTACTACTTACATCGTGTCATTATGAATACACTCAAATTTAAAATTGCTTTTGGATAAAGGATAAATACTTATCCACTCTTATTCACTTCACCAGTAAAAAAACGAATAGTGCAAACGTTCGAAGAAAAAAAAAATCAAAATCTGTATGATTTTAGGTTTTCACGGCCAAAAGTATTTTTGTAATTTATTTTTGGGGTGTTATGCCGTGTTGCGCTAGCTCCTTCTTTAGCCAATGTTTCGGACAGCGTTACAGTGTCCATCATCAGGACTCTCTGCCTCTCTCTGATCTCTCATCTGCCCTGATGATGGACACTGTAACGCTGTCCGAAACGTTGGCTAAAGAAGGAGGTAGTGCAACACGGCATAACACCCCAAAAAGAAATTTAAAAAAAATCAAAACCTGACTTTAAAGAATTAAAAGATGATGAATTTTAAAACATTTTGAAAAATAGTCGTAGGAGCTGAAACCAATTTTAATAAATAAAAACTTAATCCATTACAGGGTTTTCGTGCATTCGATGTTAGCGGTACATTGTATAAACGGTACAATATTAACGATGTAGATTTAAATCTGATATGTTTTGTAAAATTTTTTTACAAACTCAAAAATAAAATAAATAAATATCGTGTCTCATAATATGCACTTTTTACGACCGTACTCCGGGCTTGCTAACTTTGAGGGGGGAAGGGGGACATTTTATTTATTTAAAATTTTAAAAATATAGTTACATGAAATAAATTTATCGATTATCAAATACCAAAGTGTATTAATATCGCTCTTGTCTCTCGTTCGGGGAAGTGTATTAACCCACTTCAGTGTGGAAGAGAATACAAATAAAACTTTGAAATAAGTAAACACTATTAATTATTGATTTAATCGAACACTGAATGAGATATCTCAACCTGTCAAAATGTCGAGCCCAGTTTGTCAATTGTACGGCTTGATTATATAGTGATATATATAATGTACAGTGTATGTGCACAGCAAGGTACAAGATGTACATTTGTACATGTACGGCGTGTACAAGGGACGTCAATCACGGCCTGCACAATAGCGTCCAGGTGAATGCAGAAGCAAACAGTTGACCAGCACCTGTCAGTGTCAGCCCCGGTAGGGTCCCCTCTATAATTCCATTGATTTTCCCATTTAGCCGGAGCGGTAACAGCTCCGGGAACAGTGACAATAATATAAGAAGCGGTGATACAGAAGCAGCGATAAAGAAGCTGCATCAGCATTTCCAGTGACAATGGCGCTGGCCCAGTGAGGTATGAGTACTAAATTTAGCACACACAGAACAAAACGGAAGAATATAAGCAGGAAATGGACCCTGCCCTTTGGATAATTTTGCATAATAATGGTCATGTTGGTCGTCACTTGAATGCTTTTTGTCGGTTGATGAAGCTTAAATTTTTTTTTAAATGCGTTGAAGTGTTTTTAGAAGAACACGTTGGTATTTGAAGTGTCGACCTTCATGGAAATGCGAGGTAGATACTACATTATTTTTTATATAACTTATTTGCTATATATTATAGAAATAATCCGTCTGTTCCTAAGGTTTGTAGAAAATGTATTTAAGACCCTGAGGATTTTTTTCTTTGGAGTCTCCTGTATGGTGTTGATATTAAAAAAATACTTTCGATTATATAAAAATAAGTTTAAATCTCCCAGTGGAAAATGGACTTTAAGCGACGCGAAATCACGGCCTTTTAGTCAGTCACCGCTCTACTTCCTTTGATCTAACCATGTTAAATACATTTTCTATGAACCTTGCTCTTTGTCCACATTAAAGAAAAATGATAATATTGATGTTTTCTTAATTAAAATGTTTGAATTTAATATTTATAGGTTTTTTATTATAATTATATATTTTTTTATTTGTTATACAGTGTTATAAAGGAATATAAAAATACCTTTCCTCACCATAAAGAGACAATGATCTTGTGTTTGGTGAGGGAATTCATGCTCAATGAAATGAAATAATGTAAGGAAGTCAACAATAAAATAATGCAAATAGTAACAAAAAGATAAGTTAGAAAAACTCAAGATTTATCAAAAATAGATTTTAGTGGCAAGAGACATAAAAAATACGCGAGGCATGCATAGAGAGACAAATGACACATTATAATTAGTTAGTATTTTTTAATAGTGCCAGAACTTTTTTTTGAATTATCGGCGAAAACATCTACTTCAGCACACTCTATCTTGTTATATAGTCGACACATCCGGGTCAGAGGGTCTGTAATATAATTCTGATATCTTGTTGAAATATTGAAATGTAAGTTATTTGGCTGTATTTCTTTGAAAATTTGTAGTATTGAATATTTTTTATACATTGAATACCAAAAAGATTTTTTCAGTAGAAAACGTAGATAGTTTTTTAAGGGTAACCTTAATTATTAATCTTTGAACTATTTTGAGAAAATTTAAAATAACATCATATATTCCTCCCCAGTCTGTAATACCGTATTGTAATATAGATTGAACAATTGCATAGGTCGCTCTTTTTAGATTTCCTAGTCTAAGCATATTCCAAGTTTATAACTTATTAATATATAAATACATTTCCTAATTATTTTTCCTCAAACATAATTTAGTTGACAGCTTTAAAAAAGTAAGTACCTACCTGGAAAAATGAGAGACATTTTTTTTAGTCGATATTTTGTGAATTTATTCCAATACATGATTAAATTTTAAAAAAATGCCTTGGTTTTCCGATTCCGAATGAAAGCAGTAGCTTAGGTATGCAAAGTACTGAGAGATTTAGAAGTGTAACCCGAATGTAATAATAATATAAGTCTTTATCCCAGAATGTGGAAAGGTATCTAAGTGCAATCCCATACATCCCATAGAGAGTGTAAGTAGGTATGTACGTAGTTACACACCGGGATCCAAGTGAGAACGCATTTATAAATAAGAATAAAAATAAATTAAACAAAGGGAAAAGGAAGAAAAGAAAGTAGTGTCTTAAGATGTAAATTGAATAAATTTAAAAATACATTTATTGATCTCTTTTGGTCCATCGGATCGAAAAATATCTTACTCCAAAATTCTTCAACGCTCGATCCTGAGGTCAGACTGTGTTCAATGATGAAGACATTTCAAGATTTGTTGATCTTTCCTTTCAGTTCAACCACCAGGGTTCTTACAAAAGCTGCAAAACTAAGAACTCGCCATTTCATGAATATCGAGGAGGCACTAAAGTACCTGAGAAGTCCGAACATAATACGGTATGCACAAAAAACTAAGAAGTAGTGTGGTAGTGGTAATAATAATATTGGTGAAAGTAGTGGAAGTAGTGGTGGTAATTGTAGAAGTGGTAGTAGTAGTAATAGTAGCGTAATTTTCACTTATGGAATTCAGTTACATTTAATGCTTAGTGCTCACCTCTGCCTATTGACGTCGTCATAGTCCGTTAACTTGTTAGTGATGATGTGCTCTAATTTTTTTTTGCTTTTTCTCATTTATTTTTTAATTTTCTTATTTCAGGATGTGGGGAGGATAGTGTAATCCCATATGTCCCATATAATTATACATATTTACACAATAAATTATTTTAAATAAAGAACTAAGTACTTACATAGAATAGGAAAAAACAAAATAATAAAAAAAAATTACTATAAATAAATAATCAATTGTAGGTAGAGCGTGGTCTGGGGTGAGCTCGGGCCCAGCGCTCACTCAGGAGTGACATTTGGTGCTGGAAAGCTGCGATCACCACTGTATTAGCCATTAACCGCATCCTGACTCCAGTGACTCGATGTCTCATCAGACCGTCGAATCTGTTCAATCCTACTTCCGTTAACATTGTCAATGCTATATCTTTTGAATCCAAATATAATTCTGCATGCATCATTGCTTGTATGCTTTTACTATATTGAGAGACTCTACGTTCAAAAAAGCCGGGAAAAGTTTTTTGGACCTTCCCCGTGTTTGATTATCAACAAAGCTGTTTTTTTCGCTTTATATTTCATGTTAGCTTCATGCAAGAATTCTTCACGAATCTTCAAAAGATTTTGTATTCCTTTACTAACTGTGCCATCAACATCGTACGCATGCATTGTCCTCCATTAAGCCAGCACAATACCGTAATAATAACAATTAGCTTGAGGCTTACATTTTAATAAATTTGTAACTATAATAGATTTTTTTTTTCTAAACCAATACCCAGGGATATAAGTTATTTATATTTAAGATTAATAAAATCAATTTGGGAGGCGGGATTGGGTACCGCCGCCCCGGGAACCTTTATTGGATAAACAACACCTCTGCCATAGGTCACCCCAAGTTGTTTGCTACGTTTGGTGATTTAGCAGGGGTGCCCGGGTTCATGGGGTGAGGTTTGTCTTGGAGGCGGATGACCAGGAACACTGAACCCCAGATTCCTACCCACCCCTTAAACCCTTTTCCTTCCCAGAACTCTCCTCTCCTCATTTTCCTTAAAAAAATCCTCAACCCAGCATCCCCAAAGATGACATAGGCCCCGAGGGAAATTATTTTCCTCATTGCCTCTTGTGTAGAGCTCATGTAAAAAAATACCTTACCATTAATATATTTTACAAAAATGATTTTAAAATTTTATAACCCGTTTTTCAGCTATAAACTTAGCGGTAAGCACCAGATTTTATTGTTTTAGACGATGAATCAATACATTTTTTCGGATTTGTTTAGGAACATCTGAAATATTAGTAACACGTTCATCAGAGTAAACCCGACGGAAAGATCAAATTTCCAAGCCTGTTAGGCCTCAAATTTTTACACGGTTAAATTTGGCGCGGACAATAATAAAAACGTCACTCGAAAGAAACACTCAAAAGAAACTAAAAAAATAATGCGCATTGTCTGTTGTCAATTGATTTAAATATTCTTCAGCTCCATAGTTCATTGACGGAGATTACTTTTAGAGCTGATGAAGAAAAAGTTGTGCAAAATCCATGTTGCCAGAACTCCGTCGAGTGTTTGACACCATCACCACTCACAGATTGTCAGTTGTATTATTTAAATCCATCCTACCCCCTTTATTTTTTATTCGTCCCGGTTTTGATAACCCTGTCAATGATATTTTCTCGAGCGCGCCTTATCGCGCCATTGTATGTCAAAATAACGCATTAATGTTGGTAATAAGAACTCCGCTTTCACTCACCCCGGTAAGAAATAATCATTTTTAATTCGCCGAAACTTCTTGAATTATGTGAACAGATTCTTTAAGGCTTCACGGCCAAAATATTTCCGAAAAATCTTTTGTATCGTGTTTTTGCGATGCCACTGAATGGAAAAATAAAACCAAGTTATCCATAAAAACTTTTTTGCTGAAATATTTTGGGAAAGACTAAATTTTCAATATTTCAAATAAAGGGTTCTAAATTTTTATTTCATGATCTGGTTAGACAAAAATCTATCCATTAAAAGATTTTCACAAATATCTTAACTCTTGCTTTTGATAAAGGAAAACCTAATGGAACTATTAGAATAATTCCTCTTTCAATATTTTATTAAGCTTAATTATTTTTGGTAAGAAAGTAATTGGGTGCAGCTTCTCGGTATCTCTTCCCATTATATAAGAGATGTTGATAAAACTATAATTGTGATGTAAAGCTTCCGCAATAAACTGCACATTCTTTCTTTGTGTTTAAGTTTAATAAATAAACAAAATTTAGATATCAAAGTCACATAAAATAATGTATTTATCAGAAGGGTCAGGATTCAAAAATGAACGTATCTAATTGTGATATCCAAGGTAGCACATAGCTATCCAAGATATTAGTTAAACGGTTACCCGTGGATGGCACATAGCTGCCAATAATGCTGGAATTGAGACTTAAAAATGAATACTATTACCTCAAGGAGGAGATCCAGAATAATTCCGCGATCAGAGCTTGGTGTTATAATATAACTGTTGATCTGAAGTTTTTATTTGAGAGTCTATGAGACAATCCCCCAGTTATAATGAGCTTAATGCATGACATATCAACAGTACAGGTGAAGATTAAATAAATGAAATATTAAAGTTATTCAATTTTTTACGAGAAAAACTCTCTTTTTATAACTTTTGAAGGTTATTCCCATCAACGTAATATATCATTGAAGAAGAAGATAACACTTTTAAATCTAAATGAAAATATGAAAGAAAACAAGACACAGAAAAACAGAAAAAGACAATGGTCGCAACTGGGACTCGAACCCAGACCTCTCGTCTAACCGGGACGGCGCGTTTTCCAATTTCGCTATTGCCACCTTCTGTCAAACCGTCATATTTGTCAATCTCATATTTCAAATATTTAGAATCATTAATATTATCTTCAACTAGTTCTTTTTCCATATTTTTCTGTGTCTTGTTTTCTTTCATATTTTCATTTAGATTTAAAAGTGTTATCTTCTTCTTCAATGATATATTAAAGTTATCTTTAAATGGGGAAAAGAAAAAAGTAGCATATTGACAGACATGTAAATCATAATTTACGTACGTAATTTTTTTTGTGAATACCGTACACGAGTCCCAACTAAACCCAAATATCTGGAGCAAGTGATTATTTGGCATCCCCAATCGGAGTATGCGATTATGGTGTAGTATTGGGGTATTTGAGTTCAGTGGTTGAGTGGGCATCGTGTTTGGGTCCCACCTGGGCGTCCCGTGTTCGAAGTCCTCCATCACAACACAAACAACATTTTCGGCTTTCCGTAAAGGCAGTATGAAATTTTCAAGCAATGTTGGGTTATTCGTAACCCGGGAATGCATTTCTGTCTTTTAATAAATATACATATATACGAATTAACTGTGAAACAACGCAATTTAATCGTTAAATAAAATTTTCTTGTGGACACCGGGAATTGAATCCGCCACCTATAGATTTGTATTTCGAGACCTTACCCTTATACCACGAAGACCATCACGTTGTGAATGTGTGGAATTTAATATCAAATAATTCAGATAATAAGTTTATGTCAATATTAGAATCAAAAAGCGTCTTAGTTAGATGCTTAAATAATAATGGATTTTCTGAATTCGCCAATCAACTTATTGATAAAGATCACACCTTCAATCGAAGGTGCTAATTTACATAGAAATGGTCGTGGTAACCGACTAAATAATTTAAAAGCACTCGAAATAAAGAAAGCTGTTAAATCAAAAACCCAAATCCTTAATAATCAAGTAAATGTGCCTAAAAGTCCCATACTAGCAATATTCTCCATAAACTGGTAAAAACCCTCAATCACCATATCCCTTTATCACCTTTTCAAGTGAAATTTTGTCCCTGTAATATTGTAAGTCATTAGATATCACCCGTCTCTTTCTCTCCATCACTATGTACATAAGATGTTGATTTTACCCTCGCACTCTTTCCTTATATTATGTTTTGTCCTTTTCTATATGCATATAAACTTACACACTGTATATTTTAGATCAGTTTAATTTTTATACGCTGAAGATGCTTATGTAAAACAAAACCAGTCGGTAGTGGAAAAATTAAATAAATCGTGGTTACAAACAAAATAATTGTGTTATTTCAATTTATAATATGTCAAACCACAAAGTTACTGCTTTCTACCAAAAAAAATAATAATTATAGTTGACGACTGGCTACTGAAGGGTTTTTTAATATTTATAGATGGTTGACGACTGGTCATTGAAGGTTTTATATTTATAGTTATAGATGACGACTGGCTAATGAAGGGTTTTTAATATTTATAGATGGTTGACGACTGGTCACTGAAGGTGACAAATATCAAAGGTCACTGGACACACATGGCGAGACCAATATTGATTTAACTCTTTGCTCTGGATCAATTGCGGCCAAGATTTCTAAATGGAAGGTCCACGAATGTGCTATTAATTCTGATCACAGATTAATAACATATACAGTAGGTGTCAAGAAGACCGAAGTTCCGAGATCCTCCTGGAACTTCAGAACCACTCGGGCGAATTGGGATAACTTTGGGGATGCTCTGCGTGATACTTTAAGGGGTTTTCATGACGTAGCAGCAAGAGATCCGGACAATTTGGGGAATTTTTTCAATGCAGCCGTAGTATCAGCTGCTGAATCGGCTCGATAAACTTAACGGTGCGATCATAAAACAGGTATGGAAATATGCACGTCAGGAATTGTTCACCCTTATGGGAACCTGTTTGCGAAAGGGGATTTTTCCCTCAGTATGGAAGAGAGGTGTGCTCAAAATCATTCCAAAAGGTAATGACAAGCCAAGGTCGGATCCAGGAGCCTACAGGCCGATAACTCTACTGCCGATTCTTGGAAAAGTCCTTGAAAAAATAATCAGAACCCGCCTAGACTTGACATTATCGCCTCCTTGTGATAGACAGTTTGGCTTTGTTCCAAAAAAGTCTACTGAGCACGCCATTTTGCATGCGCTCGACTGGGTGAAAATTTGCCCGTTGAAGTATGTGGTAGGAATATTTTTAGACATCTCCGGGGCCTTTGACAACGCATGGTGGCCGATGATTCTGTGCAAACTTAAAAATCGCGGGTGCCCCAGTGGCTTATTTAAAATTCTGGCAGATTATTTTTCAGGTCGAACAGTGTCGGTCTCCCATGGAGCTACCGAGGTAAGCAGAGCTGTCAATATGGGATGCCCCCAAGGATCGGTTCTTGGACCCACACTTTGGAACGTACTCTTTGATGACCTTCTCAGGTTGCCCTTACCTGAAGGTTGCACCTTGGTAGCTTACGCGGATGATTTATTTTTGTTAGTCTCGGGGGGCAACCGGACGGAAGTCGAAAGAAAAGCTGAAGAGTGTCTGAGACGCATACTGATATGGGGAGAAATGAACAAGCTGGCCTTCGCCCCCCACAAGACTGTTGGTCTCCTGATGAAGGGTTCTCTCAGTCGTACGAGAAACCCCTCAATCCGAATTGGGAGTACTCATATTAAATTTGTTGAACAGTGTAGGTACTTAGGTGTTGTTCTTGATAGATCGTCATCGTTCCTGGCACACGTCAAGAGTATTTCAAGCAAAGCCCAATCCCTATTTCTAAAGCTCAGAAGACTCTCCACATCTGAGTGGGGACTGCGGAGTCCGGCGCTGCGACTGTTATACAGTTGCGTGTATGTGGCTCAAGTCGCATACGCATCTTCTGTGTGGTCGCATCGGTTGGACAACGTGATGATACAACTGGCGCTGAAACGGGGCCAACGCACTCCCCTGCTTGCTCTTACGGGTGCCTACAGGACTGTAGCATCTGACGCACTCCCAGTACTGGCTGGACAGATGCCGATTGATCTTGAAATCAAAGAAATCTTAGCAAGAAAGGATCTCATAAAAGGTAAGGCTGTTGTCCACCTAGGAGCGACTCTTACTCCTGGCGGAGTCATGCGTCTTCCAGCATTATTGAGAGAGATGAGAATGAAAAGCCTCGATGTATGGCAGAGTCGATGGGATAGGTCGATAAGGGGGAGATGGACTCACTCCTTCTTCCCCTCAGTTAAAGCCAGGATGGAAGGGGCCTTCCTCAAGCTGGACCACTATGTGATCCAGATGTTAACAGGACATGGAGAATTCCGGGGAAGACTGTTCAGCCTCAGTCTCTCTCGGAGTGCAGGATGCGCATGTGGTGAGGAAAACCAAACGGCCATGCACATTCTGTGGCACTGTCCGATCATGATGGATGCTCGAGAGGAAATGCTTGAGGGTTTGCAAGGTATTACTACCAGGCCGGTTTGGAACTCCGACCTGGTATCGAACAAGGTGAATTTTGAGTGCCTAAAAAAATTTGTCAATGTATGGGTGGAGAGATGGGATGCGCTTAGAGTCGTTGAACTAGAATAAAATCATTACTTCGTTTCAGGTGCCTGGTGTGCTGCTCCTGCAGGGACTAGTATCCTTGGGAATTAGAAATGTTCTGAATCGTATGCCATGATTTATGCTATGTAACTCTAATTATTATTTTACTTATTTTGCTCTTTTTCTGTTGTCTTAATAACTGCATATATATACTGCGTATGAATATTTTTTTTTTCTTTGTAGCCATGTACTTATTTTATTGCAGCCATGGTAATATAAAATAGGCTAGAATTTTTTTTTTTTTTTTTTATGAATTTCCTCACTTTTTTATTTATTTTTTTTTTTTCTTCTAGGAATGATACTGGAATCCTTTAAATATTTTAACCGTTTATAAAACCGGCTAGAATTGTACTGCTTCTTCGTCTGTACTGTTACTCCCTCCCCATAAGGGGGTGGAATAGCCCCCTTGTCCCTGCCTGGCACAGGTGGTGCCCTTAATTTATACTATCTGCAAGCGCAGTGCTTCCTGCACTGTCACTGCGCCACCCCTGATGTAGCGGTAGCAGTGAGAGGTGGGTTCCTTTCGACCCTGATCTCCAGTTCTCTTGTGGTCCTGTCGGCTGGAGTGAGTTACTTAGTCCCCTGGGTTCTTCAGAAGTCTCTTCTCCACTATCCCACCATCTTCATAGGGGTCACGTCTGGCCACTGTGCTGCCAGGGACGGTGTGAAGGGTTTGAAGGGCCAACTTTCCTTCCACTGCTCACTGTCTATCCTCAGGACTGCCTGTGGCTTGCCAGAAGCTCTAGATGCTGCTCTTGTGCTGTGGCTGCCGTGGGAACATGTTTCAATTGCTTTTTCTTTCTAATTTATATTTCTCTTTAAATGCTGTCTCTCCGCTAGCTTCAAGAACGAGAACAAACTGCCTCGGATGAGAACACTTAAAAAAAAATTTTTTGGTATGTTTAATTGTATGTTGTGCCATGTAGGGACAGTCGGGGGCTTTTAGAATCATTTCAAAGTAGCTTCGTTTAAAAAATAAATTTAGAGTCTTGATGTGAGAACCGATAGAGGGACCAATCTGGTCCTTAAAACGGTTCGGGAAAGTGGTGGGTGCCCTCGACTGCTGAATCGGCTCTGGGAAGAACAAACCCAAAGACGATTATTAGGTCTCCGTGGTGGTCGACTGAGCTGACTTTGCTCAAGGGTGCCTTTAAGAGGCCTTACAGAGCTTTAGGTGTCTCTAGACGGGTTGGATGTACGGAGGAGGAGACATGCACCCTTAGGAGACAACTTAGTAGCTCTCGTAGAGCTTTCAGATCGGCTGTACTTTTGGCAAAACGAGCTGCTTGGCATAATTGGGTTAAAGAAGTTGGTAACTCTAACCCATGGGATATTTGTAGCGCCATTGAAAAAACGGGTAAAGGTTCTGATCGGTTTTTATCTAGTGTTATCGACAATGATAACGGGAATGTTGAGAGTATTAACGTGGCGACTACTC
Organism: Glyphotaelius pellucidus; assembly: GCA_936435175.1. Classification (NCBI taxonomy): domain Eukaryota; kingdom Metazoa; phylum Arthropoda; class Insecta; order Trichoptera; family Limnephilidae; genus Glyphotaelius; species Glyphotaelius pellucidus. The sequence continues at coordinate 18,073,935 of OW386538.1, read as the reverse complement.
TCAATACACTTCTGGGAAAGCTAGTTCCCTTAGATTCAGTCATTGGGGAAAGCGACCACCACCGATAGATTAGAAATCAATCACGGATTCCTCCAATCCTCTCCCAGGAGGAAAGAATTTCTAAAGTAACTAGAGCTGAATTAGAAATTATAATTAAGGGTTTGGTTCCTAGGAAGGCACCAGGGCATGACAAACTGAATAGTATAATCGTGAGGTATGTATGGATCCATGCCAAGGAAGAACTCTTTCAGGTTATGGAAACGTGTATGAGAAGGGGAGTTTTCCCTTCTGTATGGAAGAAAGGCGTGCTCAGGATCATACCTAAAGGTAACGACAAAGAAAGAACTGATGTTAAAGCTTATCGACCAATAACACTTCTTCCTGTATTGGGGAAAATATTGGAAAAACTTATTCAAAATCGTCTACGAGAAACATTGACACCATCATACGTACATCAATATGGATTCGTCCCAGGTAAGTCCACGGAGCACGCCATTATGACTGCGCTTGACTGGGTGAAGGTCTGCACAAAGAGGTACGTAATCGGTATCTTCTTAGATATAACTGGTGCCTTCGATAATGCATGGTGGGCGATGATTTTGACTAAATTAAAAAATCGTAATTGTCCAAGAAAAATTTTTCAAATATCTTGCGATTATTTTAAAGATAGAAAAATTATAATTTGTTTTGGTGATTGCATAATTGAAAGAGATGTGGACATGGGTTGTCCTCAGGGTTCGGTCCTTGGACCGGACTTCTGGAATATTTTATTCGATGACTCCTCCAGGTTACCCTTACCTGAAGGCACTATTGCGATTGATTACGCAGACGACAAATTGTATTTGGTCTCTGGGAACAGTAGAAAAGAAGTTGAAAATAAAGCTGAAGAAGGTTTGAATATGATTCTTACCTGGGGAAAGGAAAACAGACTGACTTTTGCTCCCCATAAGACCATGGGTCTCCTTATGAAAGGCTCCCTCAGCAGAGGTAGAAACCCTTTCATAAAAATGGGAGATACCGGAATCCGTTTCGTTGAGAGTACTAAATATCTAGGCGTTACATTAGACAGATCGTTCTCGTTCTTGACTCACGTTAAAAGCGTTTCTAGTAAAAGGCCCAGGCTCTCTTCTTAAAACTGAGAAGAGTCTCAACTGCTGAATGGGGTTTACGTTTCCCTGCGCTCCGTCTATTATACACATGCATATATGTGGCACAAGTTTCATATGGTGCCTGTGTATGGGAACATCGACTGGGTAATTCACTCATTCATTCAGCGCTTAAGAGGAGCCAGCGAATCCCTTTACTGGCGCTTTCAGGAGCCTACAGAACAGTATCATCGGATGCTTTGCCAATTTTGGCCGGCATTTTGCCAATAGATTTAGAAATTAGGGAAGTTTTGACAAAGAAGTGTCTGAAAAGAGGAAGACCTGTAAACCACCTTGGTATTGAATTAATACCTGGTGGAGCAGTGCCTCTCCCTGAACTTCTAAAGATGATGAGAAAAAGAACGCTGAGTGAATGGCAGATGAGATGGGATAGATCGAATATGGGAAGATGGACCTTCTCCTTCTTTCCATCAGTTAAAATCAGAATGGAAGGGGCATATCTTTTAATGGACCACCACATCACCCAATTGCTTTCTGGGCATGGAGAGTTTAGAGGTAGACTTCACAGACTGACTCTATCATCCCATCCCAATTGCGCTTGTGGTGATACTGACCAAACAGCCGAGCACATTTTGTGGCACTGTGAGATTTTGACGGATGCTCGAGATGAAATGATTGATGATTTGCATGTTATTACGAGACCTGTTTGGAATACAGATCTCGTTTCGAATAAGGTAAACTTTGAGTGCCTGAGGAAATTCACGAAAGTCTGGGTTGAGAAATGGCCTGTTCTTAGAGTCGCTGACTAGCTGTAAAATTACTTAGGTACCAGGTGTATTTTGCTTTTGAATCCACGGACACTCTTTATGATTCCTTTACTGCTTGGATTTATTTGTTATGTAATATGTATTTTGTGTTTCTGTTATTTGTTATTTTATTATTAGTTATTTGTTATATTTTTCAATTGTATTTTACATATTTGCGTTATGTTTATTCTTTATTTATATATAAATATATATAGTTAATTGTATACAATAGTTAATTCTTTTGCAATATTTTATTTATCTATTTTGTTCACTATATTTTCAAAAAAATTATATAGTTGTCTTGCGATTTGTTCTATTAATAATTACTTTAATACCTGTTATTTAGGTCATGTTCCTTGTTTTGTTATATTTGTCTTTAACTTTTTCATTGTTTTACTAGATGAACTGAACTCCAACTTTTATTTTTTATTATTTTATTTCCCTATCCCCGTATGGGGGTGTGATGGACCTCGTTCCTGCTTCATATGTACTTACATTATCTGTTTTGCAGGTCCCTCTCAAATCTTTGCGCCTCCCCCAATGACATGTGTAGGCTTGAGGCTTGATCAGGCGACCTTGACTGTCCTTTGTCCTGCCTCTGACTACTCAATGCTGAATTTTCTTTTAGTCTTCGGGTATTTTACCCCAAATATTCAGTTAACATTCTTTGAGGCTTCACTGAGTGGTTGGCTAAGGGACACGGAAGCTATGTGTGGTTTATGGTCAGACCAAATGCCATTCACATTTTTTGTTGGTACTTGCCTATTGATTTGAGATTTATTGTATTTTTTATGTTCTCCATTTTATACAGGTGCTTGCAGGTTTTTTTTTACACGATGCAATGCCGCTCACGGAGTCTCATGAATGAGTTTTTTTTTTCTCATTTTGCCCTGTTTAATTCATATTTGCTTTACTAACATATTTTTGCATTTTGTTTCCTGTTAAGCACTTGCGTACTGCTTACTAACAACGTATGCAGGGACACTGGAGGTCTAGATTCGTTCAAAAATAAATAAATGTAGCTTCGTTTAACAAAAAAAATTAGTATCTTGCGAGAGCCTTGAAGGAGTAACCATATGTTACTTATACCAGGGCGGGTATGTGGTGGATAACCTCCAATGGTCACTGAAGGTTTTATATTTATAGTTATGGTTGACGACTGGTCACTGAAGGGTTTTTTAATATTTATAGATGGTTGACGATTGGTCAATGAAGGTTTTATATTTATAGTTATAGATGACGACTGGCTACTGAAGGTTTTTTTTTAATATTTATAGTTATGGTTGACAACTGGTCACTGAAGGTTTTTTACATTAATAATTATAGTTGACGGCTGGCTACTGAAGGGTTTTTTTTTAATATTTATAGATGGTTGACGACTGGTCACTGAAGGTTTTATAGTTATAGATAACGACTGGCTACTGAAAGGTTGATTTTATTCGTATTGGGCTACTCATAAAATTATATACCCATATCAAGTTTGAAACTGTCTAAACGTTCGAGTGATTTTATGGAAATACATAAAATTTTTAATTTTGTAAAAATTTCTATACTTCAAATTATTTATTATCAACATTTGGTAAACCTTTGACAAACAATCTATTTTATTTCATAAGGTTTTCAGTAATAAATGCAGCGCTGCGCAATAAAAACACACTTCACACCAAGTGTTGTTTCATAAGCCATACGAACTGCACTCAATGAAAAGTTAATTTGTAAAGCTCGCTGTTAACGATAAAAAAGCTTTAACTAACTACAAAGCTTTGGTTTTTATTATTTTTTCGTGTAGGATTAAGCTTCGAGAACTATTGCCTTTCATTCCATTGATGAAAAAACTCATCAAATCGCTAGGATTTAGGAGTTTTTCTTTAGGTCGAAATGAAATTCAACCTTATTTTTTGCAAGTTATTTTTCCGTTTAGTTAATTAATGATTTTCTCGTTGAATTAAACAAGGTGTTAAATCATATTACTAATATTAAGTTTCCTATGGCTTTGTGGAAATATGATTGAGGTGAAAACATAATAGAATTTAAAACTTGACTGACCCTTCCATAATGCGATAAAGACACAAGATAAATAAACGTGTTAATTTTACTGAAATTTCATTAGGAATCTGATAATAGATCAATTGGCAATCAGTGAATAAAACATAAGCGCGTACTGACAAGTTCGTTCAGTAACGGTTTAAGAATCACGGTGCTTAGAACTAAATGATTCGATTTAATTAATAATGAATTGCGGCGAGTGAGTATATGTTGTTTTTCTTATAAATATCGATTAAAAATCTTAGTCAAAGAAATCATTTTATTTAACCCTTAACCATCTGACGTCGGTCTCAGAGATTCCGGCGATTTTGTTTTTCAAATTATTCCGTCACTAGGTACACGATACAACAGTGAGTCGATGTACTTTTTTGTCGCCGGTATTCGCCATACGGTCGGCAGCTCCAGACGTGCGCGCGTAATATATTTTGCCTGCTGTCCCCGTGACCGACGTCAGGTAGCTACGTTATTTTTGTTAATATGTATTTTTATTATTTTTATAGGGTTATAACGAAAAAAAAAATTCTGAAAATTAGAAAAACGTAAGACATGTTCCACTTGTGATCCTAAAAAGAATCGTAAAACAGCGTATATATGTTTCACATGTAAAAATCCGATTTGTTTTGAATGCAGTAAAAAAATGTGCTTTGTTTGTCGCCGCAACTTGTAAAAGTTTGTGGGTTTTAATTTTCTAATAATCGCGCTTTATTTGTGCTAAAAATCGTTTTATGTTTTAGATTATATAACGAACTTATCGTAAATAAGTAGAACTATAGTGATTATTATCGCTCTGATCTCAGATTTTCAAAGTTCCTAGATTTTCTACTAAAATTAGTATATCAATAAAAAAGTGTTGAGTTTTTATAAGTTAATATATACTTTTGCTACTTTTATAATTTTTTATGAATAAAAATATAATGGAAATACAAATATTTATTCATAAAATTAACGCCATTTGGCTTTTACATAATAACATAGATAATGTACAGCAAAAACATGAAAAAAAGCAGTGAGCTTGTATATTTAAAAATTACAATATTGCAACAATAAAAAAAATATATTTAAATATGATATATTTGCAAATAACTTAACTTAAGAGATACGTTGAAAATTTTTAATGTTAGGTAAATAATAAGTAAAATATATTACAAGCTAGGAAACGAACCTTCTTTCCAATAAAACAATAAAATTAAGAAAATCTGTGAACAAAATAATAAGAATAGCCACTATTGTAAGATAGTAACAATATTTGTAAGTTGGTTTCAATGATGAAAAGAAAAAAGTTTTAATTTTTTTTTAATAATGTTATGGTTCATAAAATTACTTTAAATCATAAATCATACAATTAATTACTAAGATGCATTAATACAATACATAGATATAGGTTATAAATACATTAGGTAAATTTATTTCACAAATTTACCGAAGAACTTCCTTAGTGACTACTTGAATTATGGATAAATGATTTCATTATTTCGTGTTTAAATTTTCTCAGCCGCACATTCCATACGTCTATGTGCGAATACAAAGTGCCTAAATTTTAAATTCTTTGTAGTGGTATATTGAAATGGGCCATGGTCGCAGTATTGCCACAATAAATCGATAGTACTGACCTTGTGTTTCTGGCTGGCACATTAAAATTTATGAGCGCGAATAATTCAGGGTTGTTAATTGCATTATGCAAGATTGTAAATAAAAATACTAGATCGAAAACAGTTCTTCTATCACTCAAATTATACAGATTAGATAATCCCAGTAGATAAGTGTAGTTTAATTGTTCTTTCGGTATTTTTAGTTTAAAATTTACAAAGCTTGGGATTTTTTTTTTGTACACTTTCTATTGTTTGAGAATGCACGTCGTAGTGAAGAGACCATTCGGTTGAGTTATATTCAACCTGACTCCTCACTAGTGATGTGTACAGAAGTTTTAATGCTTTAATGTTGGTAAAATCTTTAACCACTCTTTTATTTATTGTAAAAACTTTATATATGATTATCAAGCATAAAAATAGGCAAGTGGTCTCCAGGACCGACGTCAGGTGGTAATGCAACTAAAAAGTACGTCAGGTGGCTAAGGGTTGAAGTAATATTTTTTGTTTGAGAAAAAACTCGCACTGAGAAGTAAATATATTACAAAAATATTTATTTATAGGTATACCACACGTCTTGCGGATAAAAAAGTATGATTCATAAAATTTCTTAATCCATTTTGTTCACAAAGCCGTGCCGTAGTGCTTACTCCCCTCTGATCCTGAGCACGTCAAACATGAATGGCTTTTTGTATCATTGAACAATTGAATCTGCCACATTCAGTGATTTGCGGATTAAATATATTTTGGCAACTGCTAAAAATCCGATGGAAAGCACATAAAAGCTTTACCGCGTAAACCCATCGATTTCTGTGAAAATGCCCGAAAACGCTGCCGTTCACACTTCAAAGGAAAGCCCCCTGCTTAATTGTACGTACTCCTATGTAAACTTTAAAACATGGGTGGGCTAAATTGGTATTTCTTGACCAGAAATGTTAACACTGTTACTTTTGACGCCTTTCAAAAAACATATTCTTGTACCTATGTCATCGTATTTTAGTATCTATTGAATTATTATTGAAAAATAATATGTATTTTACCTACCCTGTATTAAACATCCATACTTAATACATTGTTTGATGTTAGAATAAAAATTATATATGCACCTCAATCTGTCTTTTACCGAGGAACGAGTCATATTTAGAAAGTTTCTAATCAAATCCTTGTGTACCGCCCATCTTAAAAGTCGCATTTCCTTTCATTAAAGAACGTACATTAGGAGTCGGGTATGGGTACCGCGGCCGGGAACAACCCACACCCCTGTAATAGATTACCCCAAATGGTTGGCTACTTTTGGTGACTTGCAGGCTTGCCCGGGTTCATAGGGTGAGGTTTGTCTTGGCGGCGTATGCGTTTGCCCACCTTCTGTGTGATGGGCCGGGGGGGGGGAGAGATTGGTAGGGGACTTTTTGAACTCTCCAGCCTGACTCTCTCGACCTCGCCCTCGATCGCCTTGCACCGAGGTGGAAGGAATGGGTTCATACATCTGCAACTCCTGGACACAGATTCCTAATCATCACTCATACCTTTTCTCTTCCCAGAACTTCCTTTCCTTGAAAAGACTCTCCAGACAGAATCTCTAAAGACGACAAAGGCCTTTAGGTATTTTTCTCCTAGGCATCTTTTTGCGGCTAATATTAAGAACAAAATAAATAAAAAAAAAACATATAAATATATGTATTTATAAAAATGTATACTCAGTGTTGAGGAGTAACCACCAAACCTCTTATCTCGTTCCCAACTGTCCAAAACCTACTTTAAAAAAAATAAAAATAAACAACACCAACAATGTCACCGGAGACCAATATTTTGTTTACAATTTTTACTCCAAATAATGTCAGGAATCACTGTTTAAAGTAAGACAAGTACGTCCCTCAACACCCTGTATTTACATATGTATACATTATTGAAATAAATATCAGAATTAAATAATACCATATCAAACAACACATATTCCCAATCATGTCAACTGAGCGCTAACTGTTCGAAATTTCTCTAACAGAATTTATGTATGGTCTTGTCATTATCTGCCTGTGCAAAATATAAATAAATAATTAACTCAACTTCACGTAAATTAGTCAAATGCACAATGCAATGTTAGCCATTAGTTGTTTTAATAGTTGTCTATTTGTAGTTAGTAATAGAACTAATAAGATAAATATGTTATATATTTGTACAGCGCTCTTTAGGTGCTTTTCACAAAAACGGCGCAACTATTATCATTATTAACAGCAAATTAAAATGAATGCACTTTTAGATAGTATCATGTGGAGATGATATATGATTTATTGTCAAACCAAAATTGAACTTCTTATTGAAGCTAGCGTTCAAGAATCGATACAACTCAAAATAAGTTATCAGTGTACCAAATATCTAGTGCGGATATTAGCTACTTTATTTATTTATGCTTTAAATTGTTAGATAAAGGCAATTAAAGATTTTAATTGCCATTAGATAGTTTGAATTGCCTGTTAGACATAAGGCATTAATGTTTCGTAATTTTAAAGGTAACTTTAGGCCATTAAAGATTTGAATGTTCCATGATTTTAGAGGCAACTTGGGAAATTATTGGTGAGTAATTGAAAAACATTTAAAAATGCACCTTAATTTATATTTCATCATATTTTTGTAACAAATATAGTAAAAGTATTTTATTTTATGATTTTCATTTACTCACAAATAATTTCCCAAATACCTCTAGAATTATGGAACATTAAAATCTTTAATGGCCTATATTTTATAATTTAAAGCAAACATTAATTAAGTATTTCAAATCTGTACTCGATATTTTGATATATATTTTGATTAAAAAAATAATTTTTCCGTTTGGTTGTGTATTTTGATTTCAAATCCAAAAACAAGATTTGTATGAAATGGGCCGCAACGACTTTATGAAAACAAAATGTGCAAACGGGAATATGAATAATGGAAGTTCAACGACATTAATAAAGTATCAAGTGCTCATAAATAATTAGTTAAAATACCTCTTATAACTTTCTAACTTATAAAAAGTATGTTGTATACAAAAAAAAAGAAAAAAAAGTGTATAAAATCATATGAAAACCAGGAAGGTTTCGCGGACCTTACACGAATCGATATATTATTACATAAAGCTTTCTGAGAAAATTTAGTAGGTTTTCGCGAATTTAACTGTTTTCCGAGTTAACTTTTTTATCCTAGGATATAAATATATACTGCTAACAACTATTTTTTACAAATATTTAAAGTCATCAGATATTAATATACTAAGAAACTTGTTTATCTCTCCATGAACAGAAGCAATAAGCATGGAAAGAAAAAAGTCATATTTATGGTTTTTGAAAGTTTTTGATAAAATCCAAGAATTGAATCTAATAATAGAAAAGAATATAATTATTTGCGTAATGACTGACAAATCATTTAGAAGTAAATCAAAATAATGAATGCTTTGACTTGACTTGACCAGTCTAGTCTGGGGCGTCGATTGAGGAATAGCAATTCATTATTTCGGAGTCTACGGGAAGGGATGTTGAACAGAATGAGTTGTTACAAAGAAGGTACGAAAATAATTTCAATATTCAAATAAGATCAACATTTTTCTAAAGATATATGGTTTAAAGTTTGAACAAATTTCATCAAATGAGAACTCGTCTCTTTCAAGTCCCAACCTCAAAGCAATTTCTTGCAATAATGTGTGAATTGTGAATGTGAATAAAATGTTTGTGAAATAGTTTTGTGGCAGTTTGACCTCTCCGCTCAAACCTGCAAAAAAACGGCAGAATTAGTTATTGTTTAAATATTATACAAAAAAAATCGCCCCGTCGCCCCAACCCCAGCGTTATACCGTTATGACCTGTTTTTATGTGAAAAATTTAATGTAGCTACTCGGGTCATTTCGGTAACGTGTCGACTGACCCTGATATTGATAAATTCTAGCCATTGACCTGATATACTTGGTCGAAGATTCTAGCCCCATATGTTCCCGACTCATATTTCTCCAAGCCAGAGAGAACTCAAGTCTCACCGGAATTACATTTTTCTTCCCATCATACTCTGTAGTCGAATACTTCCGTCGTGTTTTCTTTACTTTAAAAATTTTAGGATGGGTTCAGCCCAGAATATTTTACGTTTTTGTTTGTAGAAATTTCTTTCGCCAATTTACAAATAAATTATGTCAATTAAAAAAATAATATAAACATTTACTTATGTTCATCGATTTTCTTGTAATGTGTTAGATGTAAAAATAATGCGTACTAAAAATGGTTTAAATATTACAGTGTTTCGAGAACACCTCACTAGGAAAACCAGTGCTGAGGTTTTCACTTGTTTTTGTGAGTAGTGTAATTGTTGTTAAAAATATTAATATTAATAACGTTAAAAATATTCCAAAATGTTATAAGAAAAAAAAATAGATAAATGATGTAAACGTGTAAGTTGGTGTACAGGTGCTGTCAAATATTTAAAAAATATCTTTCAGAACACCTCACCAGGAGAACCTGTTCTGTGTAGTTCACGTATTTATTTATTTATTTATTGTATCTTTACATTGCAGGTAAAAATGTTTACAAAACAATTTGCAACCTCACAAGGACAAGCCTGTGTTGAGGTTAACAATTCTACAATTAACAAAATAACACAAAATTATACAGATATTGAAAGAACAATATTGTTGCATTTCTTACAGGTTGAGATTATTACTAAACTGCTGGCGCTAGGTAGTACATTCATGGAAACATGTAGACTTTTGTAGGGTGACCATTGTTTTGAGGACTGATTTAAAGTAAAAAATAAAAGTTTTTTTTTTTGTTTTAACGATTAAGTTGTAAATAATAAATATATGTATATAATATAATATGCTTTAAATTTGGCAGAAGAATGCTAATACTAATTTGGCTTATAATAACTATATTTTTACGTATATTTTTAGACAACTAACTACAAAGTAATTATCAGATTTTGGGAAAACCCTGTAAAAAAAATACATGGTAATAGGGATAATGTTTCTGGTTCTGTTGAATTGTTATGTTTTACGGAAAACGTAATAAGATTACCAGACAAGAAAATTAAAGACGATCGAGAAGACAGTAGCAGAGGTGAAACGAGGACTTCACAAAATTATAAAACCTCCAGTTATATAATATGACCGGTCCAGTGACTGAGTTGGCAAATGCGAGTTTCCACCCAGGCGTCGGTCCTGCCGTGAATACTGAGTTTCTCTGGACAGCTACAAGCAGTGGTCAGCATTGATATCTCCTCTATAACCATTGAAGTGACATCACGCTAAAGATACGTACCAAACTATGGGGTGTCAATCTGGACCCTGATTTTTCCCTTTAAACTCAAATGCACAGAACTGTGAGCACGGGAATTAACAAATTAAAGCAATGCGGAGAAACCTACCAACGGAGGCGAGTAAATTACTAGTCAATTCGTGTGTTGTTTCACTCTACATTATTGCAATGAAACACATGGTTTCTGCAAATTACATCAGCTTTCAATGCTGCGGCGAATTTTATCACCGGTGTATCTAAATATTTCCACATTTCAGGGCATCTCAAAAATTTTCAAAGGCTCAAATATCTTGAAAAAATTCAGTTCAATTCTGCTGGATGTTATTTAAGTCCCTCAACGGAATGGCTCTGGCTCACTTATCAAAAATGTGCTTTCCAGAAAATTCTTATTCTCGACAGTTAACCCTTAGGTCAGTAGTGTCATCAAATATTGTAAGGTTGAAGGAACCAAAGCGCACACCAGGTACTAAGTTCTGTGAGCGTGTTTTCGGAGTGTCAGGAACTAAAAGCCTGGAATGGACTGCCGCATGATTTTAGAATGATCGCAGGCTGCATGGAGCTGAATTTAAAACTCATCTTTTCAGACAGTAATTTAATTTTAGCTTTAAATTCCGCTGAATCTTTGATCTCTCTTAACTCGTGTGGCAGTCCATTCCAGGCTTTGGGTCCTGACACTCCGAAAGCACGCTCACCGAATTTAGTATCTGGTGTGCGCTTTGGTTTCTTCAACTTTCCGATAGCTGATGTTGCTTCTGACATGAGGATTGACTCTCGAGTCAATTTTCTCGAGGAATTTTCTGGAATACACATTTCCGATAAGTAAGCCGGAGCCATTTCGTTAAGGGACTTAAATACCATCAAGCAGAGCTTAAACTGGATTCTTTCACTTGCGCCGATGAAGATTTTTGAGGTGATCAGAAATATGGAAATATTTAGATACGCCGGTGATGAGTCTTGCCGCAGCGTTGAACACGGATTGTAATTTGTTGATTTTATATTTTAGGAGACTAGCATATATTCCGTTGCAATAATTAGACGTTAAACAACATACGAATTTACTAGTAATTTAGTTGCCTCGGTTGTCAAGTTTCTCCATACTGCTTTAATTTGCCTCAATTGAAAGAATCCCATATTTACAGTTCTGTTCACTTTACTTTTAATGGAAAAATCATCGTCCAGATTGACACCCAGTAGTTTTATCCATGTCTTTGGAGTGATGTCGGGTTGCTTCTAGACACCCAGTTATGCGAGTTTTATAAATATATTAAAAATATACATAGCATAGATATGTGATTGTTTTTAGCAAGCTAACTGATTATCGAACCTTCCCTGCTTTGAAGGCATATAATATCTATTTTTGTGGTTATTTCGGAAATTACAGCTTCCTCCTACATGACGTCCACAAAGTTCATACATTTATCTTGTGGGTACTTTCTGACTCCTGGTGCACGAAATTTTAGTTGTCTTTGGCATATTTATTTATTTCACCCACGAAAAAAAATTGTAAGAGCAGCTTGATAAAATAAAAAAATAGATTCATAGAATTTTTTTGTTAGGTAACAATTTTTTTTCTATAAACATTTTTTGCCCTCTCTTGCTGGAGTTTCGCCAGCATTTGGAAAATATTTACCTTACAGATCGCCAATTGCAGGGAATGGGTACCTACATGAAATGGAAAAAATTATAATTATTTTTTTGAATTTTACGTTTTTAATTCATGTTAAATAAGTAATAAGAACAGCACATAAAAGTATTTTATTATTCATACCTAACTTATTTACTCTGAGTTAGATGGAAAAAAATGTGAACATAATGTAATTTCATAATTAATTAATTGAAAAAGGTGTAATCGGCTGATAACAACTCACAGTAGTACAATTTTGTGCCCTAGCGGCAAGTAATCAAATCTGTTTTTCGCTTTATTTCCGGAATAAATACAATATAATAACTTTGGGGTAGGACAAAATACAATTAATAAATAACTTTTTTTATAATAACTTTTTGTGCGTACGTAATTAAAATGACTTTTGGTCTACCCATTTATTCCAGAGATGTCAAATTAGACGTTAAGATGTATTTCGAATACATTTTTTGGGATTTGAAAACAATATTATAATGCGGCCGTCAAAACGTTGTATATATTTTAAATAATATTTTTTCACGCTCCGCAAACTGTGAAATGGGCACGCCAACCAAAAGATTCTTGAATATATTTGGGCTTTTCCCAGATTCATTTTGAACAAGAGTGTACGAAAATCTGAAACGCCGGCATTATGTACGGAAAACTAGGTGTTTATGTTTGAAAAATGACCGGCTTTTGTCATGTTTATAACAGAAGAAAAATGTTTTCCTTTTTAAGAACATAAAAATGAATATTGTTCACGTTTCGCCCCTGATGTCCGGAAAGTGTTGAAATGGACCCGAAAATAGAATAAATGATATACCTACCTACGTTTTTATGGATCTATTCAAAAAACGTGGGGAAGGTTGAATCACGCAGCTTTTTGTCTTGTTTTTCAATAAACAAGTAGGCAGTGGGAGGTTTATTCAACTTAATGACATAAAATATAAATCTATACCTACCCTCAAATTCCTGTTCTAAGTATGTCGTATACGTCATTATGTGTTTAAGTAATATTATTTTACGAACAGTTTCCACTACGAGATGAAACATAATTAAAAAGGGTTAGGGCCTAATCCTTAAATGAATTTCCCCTCTACACGAATAAATAAATCAAACAAAATTTTGACCTTTTCCGATCTCAGTTTTCCTTGTTGATGTAAAATCTACAAACAAAACTTGATTACCACACGAAATCAAGAGAATTTTTTGTACAAAGTGCTTTTTGTTCATAACCACGCGTCGCACCAGTCAGAGCTACATAAGGGTTGAACTACATAGGATCGACTACAGTCCTACTCCTCGCTCCCCGGAATAATATGATACGAATGTGCTATGTAAAGTACCCATAAGATAAATGTATGAACTTTGTGGACGTCATGTAGGAGGAAGCTGTAATTTCCGAAATAACCACAAAAACATAGTTGTGCTGGAAAGAGATTTATGTATATGTCATGTCGACACACGGAACGGTTCATATAATATACGAAAAAATAGAAGGAAAATTACGCACCACGTGTGCTCATTTTACATTTGAAACAAGAAAGAAGTCTTGCTATTTTTTGCGCACAATCCAAATTGCTGTTGAACCCTGGTATTTACAGCCTGCCACAAAAAAAAACGCTCTAATAAGTTCGTTTCCTGAAAAAAAAACTGTTGGTGTACTGTACATTTTGAAAGTGCGCAATACACGAGCCTTTCCAAGCGAAATTAGGCCTTCTATTAGATTTTCCTTTATCGGGATTTTTTATAAAAGCTATTAAGCCTAAAATGTAACCATGTTTTTGTTTTAGAAATCAAATGAGAGCCTTGGGTTTCTTTTTTGTTCCGGCCATAGAGCAATAGGAATTGACATTGATTAAAATGTGTCAAGTCGCGGATCGCTTTGAGTTTCCGTAAGCTGTTCATTAGCAAAAATAAAATTAATGGGTCTATGTACAGACGGTCCTTGTAGCGTAATTGATTATTTACGCATTTGAGTTTGAGTTTAAACGTTGCCTGATAGGTTCCTTGCCTGGTGGTTTATTTTTCGTAGAATCTTTTATACCTACCGAATGCGTTAATTGTTTTATTTATAGCAATAATTCTTTGAAGCCACTCAACTCCCTTTTTTGGTTTAAATAACCGTATTTATGGTTATCGTTGCAGGTTATTTAATTTATAATTTTGGCTAGCTATAGTCGACTCTAACAATAATGGTCTTCGGCAAAAATTGTTATGTTAACTCCTAAATAATTCCATTATTCTCCGTCTCAGACGTCTTGCATGAAAATGAAGGGGCTAAACTTATCAAAATGTCTAATATTCCAATCAAATAACCACTGAATTTGAAAAGGCACGTTCTTTCTTACTCGTATACCAAACTTTTATTGTGTAGAATATAATTTTTCATTGATAATTTTTCATCGTTAAACTGACCAACATACAAAATAAGATTATAGGTAAAGCTAATGCGCACGCGCCGGCTTAAAACGAATCTCACCTGAGGTACACCATATTCGTATTTATAACAAAAAATACACGATAAATTGAATCGATCATTCCCTTGGAACAATCGACCAACATCCATGACCGGATCAAGAGACTTCTCCCGCGCCATTTAGAGCATACTTATTCGTCTCTGAGTCGCGGCAGGTGGCAGGAATGAATTACGTTAAGGCTTAACCGAGATTTTTACTCCCGAAAAAGCGCGGTTTGACAAGAAAAACATCACTCCTGAAATCTGTTACACTTGAGGGCTGAGCCGCGGATCTCCGTTGAATTATACTATGGCACACTACTCGCGCTAGTCACACAGAAGGTTCGGCTTATTTTGTATCGTATCATGGCATATAAATAAAAGCAAAGCTTAGATGCGTAACGCCTTTGAAACAAACTTTGTAACGGTAAGGCAGCGCATTCGCTATCAAGAGAGGGTAAGGTTTTAAAGGCGAAAAAAAAGCATATTTTCATGATTTTTTTTCGGAGATATGAGTAATTTTGGTTTATTTATTTTACTTGCATGTTATAGTATAACAGCTGAAATATCTTTCGTAACATTTTTGATGCAATAGATTTTTTTATGAACCGGAAAGCCGAAGGATTATGTAACACTCTGTTTTGAAGAAATTGAAAAATCATTTAAATTGTAAAAAAAAAATATTAAAAAGTTATCGAATAGAATAGCAAAATATTTGAAAAAAAGAAAAATAACAATGAACCAGATTCTGGTAGATTATTTAAATACTTGCCCTGTTTACCGAAAGCATCCAAAAATGAAAGGGACTCTAAGCAAATCAACAACACGTTTGTTAACACGACTTAAATTTTGCATTCGACGCGCGGGAATATAAAATAGTAGTGTAAAGACAGTTCTTCAACTCAGTAGTTGTCACAATACCTACATAGATACATAATGCATTGTTGTTAACATGCAGGGAAACAAGTTTAAAGTAAGGTCTCCTCCGACCGAAAACATGAACATTTGCTATACAAATTACAATAAATATTGACAATGGGGGTGCTGTCTTACTGCAGATGCATTTTATGTATATGTGCAACGTCACGCCCTTTTTTGGCAATGTTTATAGTAATGCGTAATCAAATGTTGATGTTTTCGGCCGGAGGAGACCCTGCTTCAATCAAACGATTAAAAAACTCAACATTGAAGGAAATGTTAAATGTTAAAAGCGCATCTCTTAAAATAATAATTCAACAAAGCTTGCAATATATGTTGTAATATTTCCTGGTACATTCGCACACACACTTCGTCCTTATCAATCAAACGATTAAAAAACTCAACATATAAGAAAATGTTAGATGATAAGAGCGCATCTCTTAAAAAATTAATTCAACAAAGCTTGCAATATATGTTGTAATATTTCCTGGTACATTCGCACACATACTTCGTCCTTATCAATCAAACGATTAAAAAACTCAACATATAAGAAAATGTTAGATGATAAGAGCGCATCTCTTAAAATAATAATTCAACAAAGCTTGCAATATATGTTGTAATATTTCCTGGTACATTCGCACACATACTTCGTCCTTATCAATCAAACGATTAAAAAACTCAACATTTAAGAAAATTTTAGATGTTAAGAGCACATCTCTTAAAATAATAATTCAACAAAGCTTACAACATATTATGTTGTAATATTCCCTGGTACATTCGCACACATACTTCGTCCTTATCAATCAAACGATTAAAAAACTCAACATTTAAGAAATTTTTAGATGATAAGAGCGCATCTCTTAAAATAATAATCCAACAAAGCTTGCAACATACGTTGTAATATCCCCTGGTACATTCGCATACATACTTCGTCCTTATATAGCACGAGAATCAAATATTATAAAGGTACGCCCCTGATAAGAAACAGTAAAAATATTTATCGTGATTATTTTTTTGGTTATTATTAGGAGGCGGAATTCGGTGGCAAAACGAAAATTCCTGAGCCGCTAATTATTAAAAACAAAACAATTAAACTGTGGTTATTTGACCTTTTAGGTTACGCTTCCTACTTGTTTAGCTAACGGACAGCACAGAATCCATTATTAGGGTATCATCATTGTAGTTCTTGGTATTTATGTATGTGGAAGTGATACGGCGTTGCTCACGTTAATTCTCTTAGAGCCGATAATTCAGTATATCAATTAGCGTGGTGGCGTAGTTTTAGCGTGGCTGTCAAGTACCGGATACCGACACTTTTTAAGCTCAGCTTCGTCTTCAATATTAATGGGTATTTGGTGAATCATTTGCTTTTGTATTTAGGCGTACTTGATGCGTTTTGGGTCTTCCCAGAACAAATGAATGCCAAAATGATGGTCGGTAAAATAAAATAAATAAAAATAATAACGATAATTACCACAAAAATAACAATAAACATAATATTGTTTGCTCGTGGAATATCTCATTCCTCCTGGCTTCCATAAATAAATAGCCCATTGGCGGTGTTGTGTGTATTCTCGCAGATCTAACAAACAGTAAATTTATCTTCAAATAATCAGTCATGTCGCATTAATGTGTCATCAGGCTAGTCGGCCGTGAAGTTAGTTAGTTGTCAACTGACGTACGGGTGGTCTCTAACCGAAATAACCGCCGAACAAATTTGTTAATAACTCGCAGCGTTGAGAGATGACGTCACACCATATTTTACTTATGTTATAATGAGCAAACTGCACGCCTTCCTCTAATTTTCGTCCTGAGGAATAGTTCACCTAAAAAGTGATGGTCTTAAATGAAACAGCCTTATTCGTAATAATCTGTCAGTGAAACATGAAAAATAATCATTTGACGGTACCAATTTATTTTTATTTATTTATTTATATATATTACAGTAATAAACCTTACAAAATCATTTGTCTTTCCAACTGGGAAGGTTTCCCATTTCAGGACAGCCAAATTGCACAATTGTGAGATTCTTACAAATTCATTTTGGAGAACATCAATGATTGCATTTGAACAAAGGAATGGTTTCTTTCAAGAGATCGCAAGGATGAGATCCTTTCAAGGTCATTTTGGAGAACATTATAATTGAATAATTAAAATTATATCATGCACTATATACATAACATAATTTTTTAAATATTTACTAAGAACTAGAAACTACACATTTATAAACCAAAATATCTGACAATGACATATGAATTCCCAATGTGTTTATGACTGTTTAATTAAACTTGTCTTACCGGCAAATTAGAAAAGGCAACATTGAGAACTCAGATTTTGAAATGGCTAGTATTTTTTTACAAGAATAAAAAAAGAAAAAAAAAACATAGCAAAAGATGCGTAAATTTAAATTTGAATATTAACAAAAAGAAGATCAAGTTATTAGGAACATAAAAAATATTTTTTTAAATTAATTAAATTCATGTTCAAATTGAAATAATATGCCATTCAAGCCAGATTATTAATAGTTGTAAAATAGTATTAATAATATAGTATCGCAATGTGTACCGTCCCATACAAGCTAGAAGGAAATTAATCACTTTGGAATTCTTGAACGATGACCTCATCGGGGTGTTACCAGGTAGTCAGTGAAACAAATGCATTTTCAAATAGGTTAATTAATGCACGGGTTGATCAGAACCAGAACCCCACAGTCGAATAGTTAACGAATTGATCAGTTATTTTTATTTTGTTATCGCCGCGCAATCTTTTGTAATTGAAAATTCACACTAAAAAGCTTTATTCGGAAGTAGTTCTTTTAAAATTTTGCTACAAAGAAAGGCGTTAGTTCATACACAATGATGACACTTTAACCCGGCGTCAGCACAGTCAAAATATGTAACAACGATTGTAGGGTTGTAGGATTGTAGGATTGTAGGGTTGGGTCTAGGAGACCCAAATAAAAAACTCGCTATGAATTCAATATTTAAGAAATTTAGTAACATATTGCAATAATTTGATAAAACAACATTGTTTGCGAGATTTTGGGTAAATAGGTCTTGTAATGACATTTTTATAAAAGTTTAATAAAATTTTAACAAAATAGACAACCTCTGTCTTAAAGTTATAAAATTTAAATAAAATATATTTTTTTTCTCAAAATGTGAACTAACATCATACATATGAATGAGATCTATAGTAGGACTAAGAATAATACATCAGTCCAATGAGTTAATCTTACATATTATCATTTGCATGCGTTGTAGCTTCTTAGATGGCGGACGTAGGTACAGGGCCTGCAAAAACTTTTATACCGCTGACCCAGTACAAATAGCAAGTGCACCCCACTGTTGAATTTGGCAGCCACCTCTGGTCTGGAGCCTCAAGGTTTTGAAAAAAACCTATTACCCTGTGCAGAAACGGGCGGTCCGTTTTATAGATTCCCATATCTTAAAAAACTATCTGCAACCTTTAGAGCATAAGCGTTAGGTAGGAATGCTGTCCTTATTCTACCGGTATTTCAATGGAAGTTGCTCCGATGAACTACCGTCATTGATCCCTTTAGCACCGGTGCGTAGTCAGTGCATACTCCCCAAATACCCGCCTAACATTTGTACATTGTTGACATTTCGACATTTCATTCACATGAGAATGGGTCGTTTCTACGATTCGTTCTTGAATTCAAAAGTTCGGCTGTGGAACGATTTACCAGCCTCTGTGTTTCCTCCCTCCTACAACGTGGGTCTCATCAAGTCCCATGTTCACTCATCCCTCTCCTCAAAACTACCCTTCACACAGTAGATGATAGACCCTTAGGGAAATTATTTTCCTAAATGCCTCCTGGAAAAAAAATAATCATTTAGTGTAGAAAATTATTTTGGTAAACGAACGTGCATCTTTGCGGCCAGTAGGCACCAAAACACTTTTACATTTGATTGTGTGTTTTAGATACTTTTGCGCTAAAGTATGCGGTGAACCAAATAATTTTACTGCCAACATTCAGCGGCGTTTGTTTCAAGCTCAAACAGAAATTCCACCCACTTTGCTTAGGTTAAAACTATGACTGTAAAATGTTAACTAGTTTTAATACCACACAGCTTTTGATTTTTGAATTTCGAATGGAATGTACCCCTCTGTTGGGATTGGGATCATTTTCACTAACAAATCTTTAATTTTAAATATCATATGATTATCAAATAACACGTAGTCAAATGACAGAAGGAGCAAGAAGGATCAATGCAAATTTTAATTGAGTTTTTAAGTTTTTTTTCTACAAAAGTTTTAAAATCATAACTCAACTGTGGTAGATACATAAATCTACTAGTAGCCTAAAACAAAAGATTGAAAATAGTTATCTTGTGATTATACACTTTTATGACCAGAGACTTCGAAATTTTCCTGAATTCTCACGAAGGAAAAAAATACCCTATCAAATAAAATGGAATACGATTTAATTACGGAGAAAAACCAGTTTATTAGTGACTCCTATCGAACAAAATATTAAGACAAAGATATCTGTAATATTTAAAGTTACGTCTAAACTCTAAAAGGTGTCTCTAAAACATTAGGAGAAATCCCTTCTTTAGGCTATAAACAGGGCGTGAACGTCACTAGAGCTATTAAAATTAATTTAATCAATCACATGGAACATTTGACAGAACAAAATAATGAACGGGATTACTTTATTGGTTAATGATCTGGGAAGATATGGAGACCTTGGATCCACTGCGAGATCAATTGCAAACAAGTTCTCATGGAAAAAAACCAGATGGTTGACGGGATACTTGACTCGTTAATTTTCCTCGTTAGAAAAGAAACACCCCGAAAACCTCGCGAGTGCAGTAGTAAGTAGGCAAAAAAAATATTAACAGGGAAAAAATAAAGAAAAGAGACAAAACAAGACTGAAAATGTATGTGTATTTGTTGAACTGCTGAGTGTTGAAAATATAGTTATTGAAAAAGTGTGTGTTAAAAATGTATAGTATTGAAAAGTTATGTGTTGAGCTGTCGTGTGTTGAAAGTGTAGTTGTTAAAAAAATGTAGTTGTTGAAGATGTGTTGTGATGAAAACGTATTGTGTTGAGATGCCACCTTAAAAATGGCGGTCAGAAATGTCCACAGCCCTCCACATCACCGACCAAAAACTTAGAATGCTAATTTAAAGTACTTCCACTAGGCCGATATTAAAAATTTAAACACTGTAACGATGATCAAATAAATCACTTTGTTTATATTTAGTGATTATGGGCAATTATTAACTATTAACGATGATGATGGCTTATTGTTTTTTGCGCCACGTTTGACACTTCAGTTCGAAAAAGTTCGAAAAACACGGCAAAGCCCATTTTTTTAATTAAACACTATTATTTTATTTTAACTGGACAAAGTTATTGATTTTACACGGAATAACACTAAAAATTGGGTGTTTTTAAACTTTTGACCGACTAGAGACAATTTCTATGCGGAGCAAGATAGGGATCACATGGGTCTTGAAAATTTAAAAAAAACTTTCTTTTTTCATTTATCTAGTACAGCGTTTCCCAAAGTGGTCTAGGTAGACCCCTGGGAGTCCACGGTAGACCCGACGGGCGATAAAGAAATGGGGGTCCACAAGTTGGAGGTGGGGGTACACGAACTGGTTTCGGTTGAGACCCATCCCGTGCCCCATATCCATATCCGTCCATCCCATCCCACCCCCCGTATCCATATCATATCCCCTCCATAACAGAGCGACTGGTATACAGCGCACGTTGTTGAACCGGTTATGCATGAGATCTTAAACGACCAGCTAGGCAAGCGGGTAGGGGCGTAATGGGATATGAGTGTATTGTACCGGGATACCGTACTATAACATACCCCCCCCCCCGTCCCATTTCCCATTACGCCCTCTACGTCATGGCAAATATAATTTCGAATACTGGTCCATTTTGAAAAAATCGTAGATCGGATGCTGCTCCGTTGTGACAGACCACACCTCGCCATTCAATATTCAGTACAACGAGTATCGAGTTTTGGGAATATGGTAGAAATGTACCAGCAGGGGGTCCAACGTGACCAGTAAAATTTTGAAAATGGTCAACGAGAAAAAAAAGTTTGGGAACCTGATCTAGTAGTACAATATATTTAGAATATTCTCCTAAAGTTTCAAATCAATCGGAGTAAAAGTCTAGGAGAGAGAGCCTTTGCGAATCCCCCGCCCCGTTCGCAAAGACCTTGAAACTTGAAACTTCAATCACATTTATTACTTTTGTAGTCGGTAGGCAAACCAATGCACCGATCTCATTGAAATTTGGCACACTTCTTTAAAATAGCATTGACCAGTTCCTGACCGAAGGACTGTTTTTCTTTTTGACTAAAAATAATTTTACAAAGCTATACGCAGTATAGATTGTACCAAAAACTGGATTATTTAGCATTACACTCTGCCAAAAATTTTAATTTCAATTTTAAGACATCTTCGGTCAAGAACAGTTTATACTTATTTACTAACAGAAAAATAAGTTTTTTTTAAATTTAAAATGAAGTTGTCATGAGTTATCCTGCCTGTCCTGTCTTCTGAAACCAGGACCCACCGGCTGAATTTTCGGAATTTTTTTATGATTTTTTTTTAAATATTTTTGAGAAGTCGTTCTGTTATGTGTTTAACATTTCAAATTAAATCAATTAATACATAAAATTTTTAAAAAATCGAGAAAATTTGCCTTTTTCATTGGCTTCAAGACCCATGTAACCCCTTAA
This sequence comes from Glyphotaelius pellucidus, assembly GCA_936435175.1. Taxonomy (NCBI): domain Eukaryota; kingdom Metazoa; phylum Arthropoda; class Insecta; order Trichoptera; family Limnephilidae; genus Glyphotaelius; species Glyphotaelius pellucidus. Next base: position 18,051,390 of record OW386538.1, on the reverse strand, counting down.
ATGTGAACCGTACCGGCTGAGGCAGGACTGAACTTGATTGCGTTGGACATAATTCATTATAGTTTCTTGTATAAATAGTTGTCAGTCACAGTGATGAATGTACGGTTAAAAGTATCTTTCTCGGTAAGCACTTGTATTAAGAGGAATGGCTGCGCGGCCACTGAGAAGTACCATGTGAGGGAATTGAAGTCTATTCCAGCTGTAGATGAATACCGGCTTGAAAATTTAATTACATGAATCCGTTTTATTTTCCGATAGTACTTATAGCACCTCGGCGCTCGGTCGGCCGACTGGCGCAGGGGCGCCGATAAGAATGTTTGTATGTAAAAGTACGAAACCGCACATAGTGAACCCAGATTCAGATGTCCACAACTTGGAACAAACTGCCGCCGGCGGAATCGGGCGCAGTGTGCCGGTTATCTAAAATACGAAACCCGCGTTCACTCTGTTTTTAGCCTAAGGGTAGAGACAGAGTGAACGCGGGTTTCGTTTGGGCGCCGACAAGAATGTTGGTATGTAACGTACGAAACCGCACACAGTGAAGCCAGATTCAGATATCCACAACTTGGAACAAACTGCCGCCGGCGGAATCGGGCGCAGTGTGCCGGTTATATGAAATACGAAACCCGCGTTCACTCTGTTTCTAGCCTAAGGGTAGAGACAGAGTGAACGCGGGTTTCGTTTGGGCGCCGACAAGAATGTTGGTATGTAACGTACGAAACCGCACACAGTGAAGCCAGATTCAGATGTCCACAACCCGGTAAAAACTGTTACCTGCGGGCTCGAGCGCTAGGCACCGATAATCTGAAATACGAAACCCGAGTTCTACGTGTTTCTACCCTAACACAGTAGTTAATTTTTTTTTTTCATTCACTCCACACAGGAGGCCCCGAGAAAAAATCTCTCAGGGGCTGTATTATCGTTGGGGGTGCTGTGGGGAAGATCTTTTTATGCAAAGGAAGGAGAGAAAACTCTGAGAAGAAAAAGGTTTGAGAGGTGTAAATATCTAGTATCAATATGTCCAGAAATGACGGACGTATAAATTCATCCCCCCATTGCAGTGCTAAGCGATGGGTTGAGAGTCTGGCTGAAGAGGTCAAGAGGTCTCCCGCAACCAGTCTGTCCACGAAATATGTGGACAAACGCATCCGCCGAAAAGGCCTAGACAAACCTCACCCCACGAACCCGAGCACTCCTGTTAAGTCACTAAACGTAGCGAACCACATCCGGCGGCCTACGGCAGTGGTATTGGTTATCCAATAAATGATTCGGAACTCCAAATTGATATATATTTTTCATGCATTTTGTGATGCTTGCTTACAATGTTCTTATTATGTGAATAATAAATGCTTTTACGATATTGTTCTTTTTAGAATGAGTTCGAACTCAACGAAATTAGATATTTAAATACTTTTATATTAAAACTTTATTGTTCCCACTATACTATCTATGTATATTGAATAAAAATTAAGGGAAAACACGAACGTATTTGTTACTGAAATATTTTTCCAATTCGAGCAGAAAACGTTAGATGCAAGTTAACATGTTTTGCCAGAACAAGGACGATGTAATATTTTTCTCACGCAACTGCATGATTCTAGTTGAAAATGGCATTTTGTCAAAACATCTAAAATTGCAAGTTGATTAAATTCCCTGGAGAAATAAAATACGATGATCATTTTGTTTAGTGCCGTCGTTCTTTGTTGAAAAGTATTCTATTCGGAGTCCAACTAAAGACGGGCTCACACTTTAATACCCTACAAGTTTAGATCGAAGAAAAGTTTTGATTCTTCAACAACTTTGCTGTTTAATCACTTAGATTGGATTCCTTGGACGTTCTATTTTATATTTTTTGCTTGGAAAAAACTCTGTGCAACTTATTCAATTCCAAGGACTTTATTTACGATTTTCTTATCAAAATGCTAAGCTAATTGAGCTTCTTTTGGATCACTTAAGACTGCGGCTACTTAAAAACACATTAGTAGGTAAAGTACTTACCAATCTTCAACATTAGGGCAAAAATAATTTAATAATTATCTACTTTGCATCTGCACAACATAAATACTTACATAATTAGTAAATTACATATTTTTAAGTTTATATGTTAATATTTTTATAGGTACCTACAAATCATAAATAACACAGCAAAAAAATTTTTTTTGTTCATCTTTTTTCAAAAAAAAAATTATGTGAATACCTCTCCCAACTGCTCCCGTCTAAAGCCAGTGAGACTATGGCATCCCCAACTGGGATGTTTTTTTGAGGTTGAAGGTAGTAGAGAGGGGAAGGAGATGGGGAAGAGGAAGGTCTAGAAGTACCTGGCTATTCAGATCTGGTCACCGAACACGGCTATAGCCATTTCAAGTAACGTTTTAATTCTGGACGGTGGTCTTACACCAGGGCTATACTGAGAGTATCTTCCACTCTGGAACGTGGTGCAAATATGCTTTATATTATTTTTAATGAATTAATTGTGAAATAACACAAATTAATCAAATAAAATATATTTGCCAACGCCGGAATTTGATCACGTCAAGAGCCTTACCCCTCGACCACATCGATCGTCAATCTTAATTAATTCTAAAGTTCATCTTATTAATTCTATTACTATTGGTGTGCTATATTAGATAATAAAGCAGCAATTTTACGGGGCTAAAGCCATTTAAAACCGAGCCTCAATTCCAAATGGTGATCACCGGGGTAATACTGATTATCACTTACCCCCTATAGTAAAATTAATGTAATTTTTTTAGTAGATACACCTTATTATGCTAACAAAAGACAGCAGTGTGGTAGGTAAAATCTACAAAATAAATCGTTATTGGCATTGCACGACTTGTGAAGTGGTGGAGGTAGTAGGAGGGAGGGGGGAGATCGGGAACTATATGAGCAAACGATGATGTTTGGAGTATCTCTCGGAAGCGTTAGGTAAATAAACCCTCGAAAATTCATTATGCGCGAAACCCCGACGTTTCTTTTGCCAAGGTTCAAAGAAAATTCTTGCTGAAGTCTCCGGCTGAGGAAATCTCTCGGCTTAGGGGAGCTCAAGTCGATGATACTACCGACTGAATTACCAGACTTAAGTTTTCGCAGATTGGATGGTCAATATTTGGCAACTTTTTCATCTTATTTGAAACAGCGTAACGCTTGTTTCGTTTTTGGGTTGGAGTTTTTCTTTGTTTTTATGTTGTCGCCTTTTCTTTGAATATAAATGCACCTTAAACAGTAGTCGACACAAAAGTGCCTATCTATACTCCTTGGTTTATTTCTATTTTTGACTACAAAACTTTTTTCTTTCTCTTTTGGTTCAGAAAACCCATATCCAGTTAACTTTTCCGTATTCTACCTCTAAATCCCAATTTAAATGGCTCAGCGTACTTCTATGTTTGCGTACGGTAAAGTGAAAGATATCAAACTATTTTAAATATTTTCACGACAATATTACCTACTTCTTAAAATTTACTGAAATAATACTAATGATATTCAAGCAATTTGAAATGTAAAAACAGAAACCTGCTTGCCGGGTGTGTGCGTTATCAGTTAGGAGGTTGCCAG